>JAJGOT010000054.1:1192500-1402500 GCA_022457155.1 Cladopsammia gracilis
TTCTCAGGAGCGCAGAGGTCTGACGGGGTTCTATCATGCGTCGTAGTTGATTCTGAAGTCGAAAGTATTCACTGCTCTTACTTCCATACGAAGGTAGCTTGGGCGGTTGCCCTTCGCCTTCCACGCTCTTCATGGCGTCCATGACACGCATGACGCGATCCAAACGAGGGGCATTGACCAATTGATCCGTTTTTTTTTACAACAACAACAACAAAAATCTTTATTAGTTATAGTTATTATAGAATTTATAATACTGGCCTGCAGGTAGCAAAAGCTAATCTTGGCAGGCCAGTGAAATTAATTACATGATTAGAAATCGCTACACGAATTGACGTTTCCAGTAGGCTTCGTTATGGTCGGGAGGTGCTTGTTCACCCCTTCCCCACTGAAGGGATGGGTCGCGTAGAGAGGGAACCGGTGGTTTCATCCAGGGGGTATCTTTAGGCACCAACATCATCCCTCGAGCGAATTTGTTCGTCATGACGACAAGGCGTCTAGTCCGGCTTGCATAAAGGGAACGAGTTTTTCTCTTCGTACTCTTTTTAAAAGCCTTCTTCTTTCGTGCAAAGGCGTCGTCAGTGCACTGATGCGTCGAATCGCTTTCCTGTTACCCAGGAGAAGGGTTTTGACGTAAGCGGGTACTTGGATGACGTTGTCATAGAGATTACGTATCAGATCGGTGAGAGCTCGCAACTGTTCGTTGCTGGCTCTTTTTATGTCCTCAGAAAACGTCCGGCGATCCGTCAACCCCGATAACCAGTCGGCTTGTTCTTGCATGCGCCACTCCCTTGCTCTTTTGCCTGCACCTTGTTGTTCTTGCTTCTTCTTCTTTTTTTTCTTTTTGGAGAGTTGACTTGCAAGCACACCGCCCAACGTGGCCGCTAGAATCGCTCCCGCTGCCGCCGCATTGGCTCTCTTGATTCCTTTTTTCAAGGTAATACTGGCTTTCACGGCTCGGTTGGGTCTCCCAAAACGATCGGTAGTGACCTTCTTTCTAGGGGCATCGAATCCCGTGTTCAGCCGTCGAGCCGCAGCAGAACTGGGTGAAAAATTTGAATTGGCAGGAAAAACACGCCAAGCGCCTTTAGGTGGGGCCATCACAAAAAACTGTGTGTCCTGCAGTTTCCTCCTTTCTTATATCCTCCACCTGCCTTCATCGAGGTCGTAGAATTTTGAAGTTGAAAATGCACGTGTGATGGTAAATGATTGGGTAGACCTACGAGCTCGGACAGACCGGGTTCTTGAGCCCAACGGGGCAAGGATGTTCTTCTTTTCTACCACCCTTCTGAGGTTTCTTTTTTCTCAAACGGTTGAAGCGTTTCGAGAGCCACTTTACACCGCGTTTGCCATGTTCGGCTACCTTCTCGAACACCTCTGGTCCTTTGTCCATGGCGTGCTCAATCCCTTGACTTAAGAGATTGGCCACAATGGGAGCTGCCGTGGCCACAGCCATGTCGGCGCCTAATCCTTTCCCGCACTGTCTTGTTTTCTTTCTACGACCGGTTGGCATCGTGAATGTACTCGCGGATGATGACCACTCTCTCTCTTTATACCTTCCTTAAACTTCCCAGGGTTTGCGATACACTTTATAATGCCCCGTGGCTCATTTGGCTCCCATGCGCTTGTAATCTTTTCTCTTTCCAACCTCGTACCCCACTTTGGCAGCACTGCTTAGCAGCGTTAAACACCCTTTTTCTTGTTTCTTCTTCTGGGTCAAGGCTTTGGCTGTTAAGCCACCCAAAAACGTTGCTGGCACGGCCGCCGCAGCTCCTCCTAATGCAGCTCCTGCTGTTAATTTTCCCGTTAAGGTTTCGGGAGTGATCTTATCTCGCAAGCGCCACATCTTTCTGTTGACCCAACGATCGACCTTCTGAGCGGGTCGGTTGGCATAGGTTTTGGCCATGGCTCTTGATCTCTGGCTGCCATCGATCCCGCGACCTCTTTGACTGCGATGGATCTGTGCTTGCCAGGCCGACCGACCCGTGGTGAGATCGCTGGCATCTTGCAATTGCATCCCTTTCCCAACCACGTAACGCGTAAAAGGAACCCCTTGCGACCAAGGTGCTCGAGCAATGCGTGGCGTGGTGGGCTATGTTCCGTAGGTGGGTACGACAATGAGGGACTGCATGACTATTTTTTTTTTCATGATTTCTTCTTTTTCTTCGTCTTTTTTATAGCTTTGGAAACCAAAGTTCCCACTACGGGGGCTAAGACACCTCCCATCGCCCCAGCCACGAGAGCTCGTTTCGTTGCTGCTTTGAGTTTGGGGCGTTTGATGCCTGGTTTGAAAGCATTCTTGGTTTGAATTGGGTTTGACGTCCCTTCTCCACGATCCTTTCACCTAAACTGGGGTTGGGGTTTTCCAACATCCACTGGAGGTGACGGGCACCTTCTCGCAATTTACCACTTTCGTTTTTCAAGCGTCGATGCATGTCGGCTCTCTCCTTATTCCATCGCGCTCTGATTTGATTGGTGCGGGTGGCACGTGATTTGCTAAAATCCTCCAACGTGCCTCGTCCTCACTGTCTTCTCCAATCTCGACGGCGGAAAGACATTTTTCTCACGTTTTTATCTCGTTAATGCGCATGCGCATTAATCGAGATTTCGGAATCAGTACGAAAAAAGGGACAAAAGTTGTTAACAAAGGTTTCTTTGTTAAATTTTGTGGACTTTTGTACGGGGAATTTCTTCTTTCTTCTTTATAGAAGCTATATTAGGGCATTGAGGATATGGTTGGTTAAACCGGTTAGGATTTCGAGAAGGGCGTCACATACTGCCACTAAAATTTTTGGTGAGCACCCCCGGACCTATTGTTAATTTCCCTAGTTTATTGGGATGTCAGAACTTGTCATGAACTTGTCATATCTCACATTACGTTACCGCAAAGGTATTAGTCCTTCTTAAGTTTCGATATCTCACGTTACCTATCAGTTTCAATCATTTGTCGTAAATCCATTATAGCTGCTTTAGAAAGGTAAAAATAGGCCAAAGGCGTTTTCTTGGGAAACGCAGTTTGAGAATTTCACGGTGTATTTTACGAATGGAGACGTTTTAAGAAAGTTAAATGGGACAGGAAAGTTTGTGTTTTAATATGAGCGGTATGGCAGAGCAAAATAGCATGAACTTTTCGTTTTTTCTATTTTGGAATACTGAATCATTGCTATTACGGTTTGATTGTGCAATAGTATGGGAAAGACGTCATAGTTTTGTTGATTTAGCTACCGTGCACAAGGAAATTTTGCGGATTATCCGACTGAATTTGTTTTGCGGGAGGAAATTTTTGCGGGTTGCGGAGACAGCTAAAATTTCTGCTGGAAGGAAATGTGTGCGGATTTCTGGTCAAGTATAAATAAAATCCAAGGCGTCGGTATTAAACTGCAATTTTACTTCCTGACCGGAGGTTTGTATAATTTCCATAGTTATGGTTGCTGTTCTGGCGCCAATATGAACATAACAACGAGAAAACTAGTGAGTGAATTATTGTACGTTGTTGTAAAAACGTAACAGTATTATGATAACAGTCTCTGGTTCTTTTGAGGACATGTCTGGAGTTGAATCGGGAATACAAATGACTGTTGTTTGTCGCCTCGGAGTTATGAGAGTTCACTGTTATATGAGAGTTATGAGTTATGAGAGTTCACTGTTAAAAAGTTCCTGTTAAGCCGATATACATCATATACATATCAACATTAAAACCAGTAATTTTTTCTGCGGGAGAATATTTCTGCGGTGGAAAATTTAATACAAAATAAAATAATACTGAATAATAATGCAACAACGGACATACTTGTCTAATTCCCCGTTCGAGCGAAAAGGCCGACGAGAGCCATCCATTGTTTATAACGCACGAGGTAGTATTGGTGTAAACAATGTTTACCCAGCGCCGGAAATTGTGGCCGAAATTAAAGCGCTCTAAACCGCGTTGCAAAAAGCCGTAATTAACCCGGTCGAAAGCATTTTCCTGATCCAGACAATAACAGCGGCCGAAAGCTGTTTATGGTTTACATAGTCGATTGTATCTCGGATCAGAAAAAGGTTTTTAAAAATACTGCGGTCAGGATTCCCGCGTGTTTGATTACTTTAGTATAAATTTTATAATCTGTGATTAACAGAGAAATTGGTTGCCAGTTTTTCAAGTCAAACTTGTCGTTCTTCTTGTAAAGCAGGCGGATAATTCCTTGACGTTGTGTGTCAGAGATTGATCCGTGTTTAAAAGAGTAATTTAGTAAATCGTGACTTAATAGACCCCAGAAGCGACGATAAAGTTCAACCAAAAATCTATCGGCTCCCCGCGATTTGCCTGATTGATCCAATTTTAGAGCTATGACCTCATCGCCTGACAGATTGTTTCTTATCTAGGATTTATTGTTTCTGTGGTTTCAACCACAGATAAAATCTACACACGTTAAGTCGAAAAAAAAAAACACGCAACTTCATTCGTAACGGTACAATACACTCCTTAAACCAAAAAATATCAATTGACAGTTTTTCCAAGAATTAACTTTAAATAGCAATCAAATACAAACCACTTAATTTCTTAAACTCAAAAACAACAATTTAATCTCTAATAGTTAAAAAACAGAACTACTATTTATTCGTAAATAACCCATTCATGTATAACATTGAACGCGTTCCAAACTAAAATGTGGCGTTCCGATTTAGACAAATTCCGTGTAAGATAACTGTTATGTACTGAAAGAATTTGCCATTCCGAATGATATGGGCTAATTGTATTGAGGAAAATGGTTACTCCGTGAAGTTCATGAGATGTATGACATAAAATTTTCCCATTCCGTCAGATCAATGACATCTTGATCCTTTTGCAATTCAGAATTTCTGACCCCCGTAAGAACTGAAGACAAACAGCTAGCAAGCCCTAATTTTATACTTATTCAGAATTTCTGATCCCCGTTTATTACCCAGTAAAGAATTCAGAAATTCTGATCCCCTCTTAAAGACCCCAATAAAGAATTCAGAAATTCTGATCCCCCTAAAGACCTCGATAAAGAATTCAGAAATTCTGATCCCCTTAAAGACCTTGAGAGAACTCAGAAATTCTGATCCCCCTAAAGACCTCGATAAAGAATTCAGAAATTCTGATCCCCCTAAAGACCTCAATAAATAATTCAGAAATTCTGATCCCCCTAGAGACCTCGAGAGAATTCAGAAATTCTGATCCCCCTAAAGACCTCGATAAAGAATTCAGAAATTCTGATCCCCATAAAGACCTCGATAATAAATTCAGAAATTCTGATCCCCCTAAAGACCTCAATAATAAATTCAGAAATTCTGATCCCCCTATATTACCCAGTAAAGAATTCAGAAATTCTGACCCCCCTAAAAGCCCCAATAAAGAATTCAGAAATTCTGATCCCCCTAAAGACCTCAATAAAGAAATTCTGACCCATTAAAAGATCATACAACTGATTCAGAATTTCTGTCCCCTTGTGACCTCAAAAGAGAATTTAGAAAAGGCACATTGATAACAATACATAAATTTTTATTTTTGCTACACACAAAGATGTCAATATCATCTCTCATTAAAAACTGCTGACAGTTTGGAGAAATTCAGTGCAAGATTACCACAACACAATGAATAATTTTTCCAATCTGACTGAAGTGGGGCATTTCAAAGGAGGAAAATTTGGTTTCCGTCAAGTTCACGAGATACATGATTTCAGATATCACAAATCCGCCAAAATCCAACTGTTTTATTACCTTTTTGAACAAGCCTAACTATTAGAATACAGTCTACAAACTGATCTGAGGAAACATGATTATGCACATCTAACTTAAGAGGTTTTCTGAATTTCGGATACCCTCTTACTTATCCGAGGAAAAATGATTATTAATTAATTAATTAATTAATTAATTCTGAAAGAGATTCAGAATTTTTGTTGCCCCATCACTTAAATGAACAAAATTAATTAAATAGGAAGATCCAGCCTGTTTCTGGATGTTTTCTTTGTATTGTGTTTTTCCTCTGATGGTCACAAGGAGATGCCACTGATCATCCTTCTTTGGGCATGATCAACATACTGTTATACATGTGCATACATGTAAATGGATGACCTCATTTGTAGTTCTGCTAGTGATTCCATTTCCTGAAAATCAGATATGGTATTAACCTTAAAACTACTTAAATTTAACACTTATTAATCAATAAAATTAACAGTGTATTACAAGTACATGTATCTCATGGCATTGAGTAGTGCAAAAACCCAAGGCTTCCTTAGTTCAACTGCCTTTTAAAGAAACTCATGCTTGTTCCACCTACATGTACTGTACATGTAGGTCAACATACACAAATGTAGTGAATTTTGTTTAATTTCTAAATGGTGCTCACCTTTACAATGTGCATTTGTGGGGGTACAGGTGTCGCTCAATCCGTAAACATTCAAAAAGAACTTTGGCTGTGTTCCAGAATAGAGCCAAAAATCTGCAAAAGAATAAAATCATATGCAACTTACAATGTAACTCAGTTACATGTACGTTTAAGTTCACAGCCACAACACATGTGCATGTAGTGCATGTAAATTCTGGCTTCTTTTAAACAAGAGAGGTTTAATAGGCCTTGTGCTCTTTTTTAGTCAATGGTAAAAAGTATCATATATCTTAGATAATTTCAATTTGTAGGCCAGAAATTTGACATATTTATTTTGTTTTCTGTTTTCGGTAAGTGACCACCTGGCATGATCACATATTGTCACAAAAGGTCAGTTTTTATTAGCGCTGACCCAGAATGCTGACAGATAACAACAGTTTACATGTACTTACAAAAAAGATGGCTGTAATAGGATCTGTAGATAAACAAGTGGATTGTTACAGTGATCTGTTGCAAAATGTTATGTACATGTACAAAGTTTCAGTAAGAAAGCACTCTACCTCGTACGTCATATTGCTGAGTTTGCCAATTATCGGGGTTTCGAAGAGTTGTCCTCTGCAGTCACAGTAAGAGTCACAGAAGCAACCAAGCATTCTAGACTTCGTGGAGAAGCGTTTGAATGCGACCGAGTGAATGTAAACAGTCTTGATCTAGAGTGTGAGTATATGCATCCCATGTTTGAAATTTTTTGCCAGGTTTTGTTTGGTTAAAATTGAATTTCAGGTGATTCTTATTAACAAGTGACACATTTTAAATTGTATTGTACTTCTCCCGAATCATGTTACTTGTAAAAAAAAACCATTAGTTTCAGGCAGAGAAAATGTTGTCTTTTTTTCCTAATTTAAGCTTATAAGGTAATATCTTTATGTAATTATGTTTATCAATTCAGTTTGAGCTTGTTTTGTTGTAGATTTTTCCTGTTAGCGATCACATTGTCATGCACCAACAGTGATCGCTTATCAGAGAGTTGACTGTATTACCAATGACTTTATTGATACACAACATTTTAAATAAAAATCTCTGAGCAGTTATCAATAGACATCATTCACTCATATATTACATGGGAGGAGAAAGGAAAACTAACTTCATTTTTTGCTGCTCATCGATTTCTTTTTGGGCCCAAAAACTATATTACAGATGTCGCCCTCATAGCTTTGCGATTCGGGTGACATCAGTTTTCGCTTGAAATTTAATGTGGAATTCACTCGTCAGGCAATGAATTTGTCTTTGATACAAGAAAGGTGTTGGGTTACAAGTTTCGGTTTTGAAATAAGAAAGCTCTGCTTCGGACAGCATCTTTGTTTGTAAAGCAACTGGGGGGCCGTTTCAATTTCAGTGTATAATAGAATTTACTTTCAATTAGCTCAGTACAGTATGCTCGTTCTTAGAACTTAGAATCAATTACACCCAAATAGATCTCTCTAATACTGGGCGGGTCAGTTTGGTTTCTTATAAACTTCTTTGTTTGATTTAGACAACTGCTTTTTCTAAGCATGGAATATTGGTTACTGATAAGAATGTGAGTTTTTTTTTAACATATGCGATTCTTATTATAATTCAATAATGTAAGTATGACACCAAACTCAAAAGTATTTGTTTCTGATATTTCATTCACAAGGCCAAACAAGCTTCAATTTTTAACAAAAAACTAGGCATAAATAATATTGCTTTACCTTTAACATTCATCTATTTAAGGGTAATATCTCACTTATATAGTAGGGGATTAAATGTCTCAATATTGGGGTCAAAATTTCATTTTCCATGACATGTACTTTTACTTGTACTGTCTGTTCTTAGTCACAATGGTCTGAGTTCATACCAGTCTCACCTTGTGGCCCCAGGTGGGGAATTTTCCACGTAGTCTTGTCCTGGGGGAAGGGGGTGGGAATAATCAAGGTGTGCAAGGAATTATTGGGGAAAAATTGTCAAAGCACATGGCAGATGGCATGACTGAACAATTACACTTAAGTCTATTCGATGAAACACCTTATTCCAAAATGGCAGCCATTTTATTATTCTTTTATATCTATGTAAATTAGCCCTCATGGCCTCGTCAGCATGTGCAAACTACAAAAAGGAATTTTCAAGCGAAAATGAGGCCAAGAGGGCTAAGGGTTAACATGCAGATAAAAGAATAATAAATTGGCCGCCATTTTGGAATAAGGTGTATATAAATTCTTATAAAGCTTAAATATTTCTGTCTTCTCGAGAAACGGTGGCCGGGTATTATGAAATCTCTTCAAGCTTTTAAACAGCAATGTTGAATGGGTGCAACGGTTTAATTTGTAAAATTAATAACACGTTGCCTAAAAAACAAAAACAAAATATATTAACCTCGAAGAAGGGTGTTCAACAGTGGTCAAAATAACTTAAGCTTACATGAAAGCAAACAGAGAATGTTATCGCGCACTGGGTTCCCTCTTCCGCTCAGGAAGCCTGCCAGAAATCCCATGGAATGGCACGCAACTTCTTAAACTTCAGATATTAAACTTTTAAGTTCTATGTCTGCAGAAAGACAAAACTACATTACGAAAATGAAAATATAAGCTTACAAGAAAAGAAACCTTATGGATGTGCTTCGATCGTGTAAACACTGCTATAAACCCAACTTCGTACGAGGTTGCTATAAACCACCTACAATAGGTTTTAGCTTCACTATAAATGCTTACTTTTTCCTCATACAACGTCCTTGAACTCGACTGGAAAAGTACTTCAGATGGAAAAAAGGTAGCCACAATAAAATTCATCTTCTTGCTCTATAAACGTTTGAATGTAAATTGCAATCCGCCCGCGTGAAAGTCAAACTGAAATTATCACACTTTCCCATTGGCTCAAAAGCCCACGTGACGTTAGAACTCACAATACGCATGTGCCGAACTCACGGCTTCCCTGGAAACACCAACGTGGCGGGCTGTTGAAAGTATAACGGTCAACTCGAAGAACTTATGGTCGCTTCGGGAAATAAATGCAATGTATTTTGACACTTTTGGTGCGTTAGAAGCGAGAAAAAACTTTGGAGTGTTGTTTCATGTAAGGAAAGTGATTAATTTTCATTCAAGAGTTTTAAAGAAAAGCGAAGACCACTAGCTACAGCAAAGATTGAAACACGTGTTGTCACTCACTGTAATCAAATGGGAGCCATCAAATGTTCATCCACAAATATGGAAAGCTTGTAAAATATGAAAACGGATTGCACTCGTAACGGGATGAAACGGATTACTAGTGGCACATGATGGGAATCGAAGAGCACGCAAATGAGTTGTGGACTCGATCGCTCGTTGCTGTTGGCTGTCGAAGAATATTCAGCGACACCTCCCCAAAATATAGACACAGTTCGCCAAAGATAAGTGGTAAGTAAAGACAACATGCATCATGTTATGTATGTGTTGTAGGTTGAAATGAAATTCAGGTTAAAATGATTTTAACCTACAGTGTAGCTTGATTTTGAATTACCTTTGTTTCTGATTTATGATAAGCTTAATTAATCAAAGACAAAAGAAATTCAAAATCAAACTGGGTTGAAATCATTTTAACCTAAATTTCATTTCAACCTACAACATATGTATTTATGGAGGAAGCAGCATGGTTGAGTGGTTATAGCACTTGTGTTTATAGCACTCGTGGCCGAGGGTAAATAAAGGTTATTACATTACTATTATATTATTGCTACAAAAGCCTTTATAAACTAAAGTTGTCATGTCACTATAGGAAAAAGGCACTGTCCCCTCGAAACATGTACTTTACAGTGTAGCTTCTTTTTCTTAACTCCACCTCTTTTGAATAAGTTTAAAAGGTATTAAACCGGTCATTTACATGTACATGTAATGCAACTCGAAATTTAGACCCCAATATTAAGACATTTAATCCCCAACTATGTAACTTTATCTATATACGCTGTACATTGTAATCTTTAATTCGAAGTCAAACAAAGTTTTTGATTGATTGATAGGTAAAGCAATATCATTTATGCCTAGTTTGTGTTGAAAGTTGAAGCTTGTTTGGCCATGTGAATGAAATATCAGAAACAATTACTTTTGAGTTTCGTGTCATACTTGAGTTATTGAATTGTAAGAAGAATTGCATACATGTATGTTTAAGAAAACTCACATTCTTATCAGCAAGCTACCAGCAAAAACCAATATTTCATGCTTAGAAAAAAACAGTTGTCTAAATCAAACAAAGAAGTTACTGAGAACAGGCATACTGTACTGAACTACATGTAAATTGAAAGTAATTTCCATTATACACTGATATTGAAACAGTCCCCCAGTTGCTTTAGAAACAAACAAAGATGCTGTCCGAAGCAGAGCTTTCTTATTTCAAAACTGGAACTTGTAACCCAACACCTTTCTTGTATCAAAGAAAAATTCACTGCCTGACGAGTGAATTCTACTGTACATTACAAATGTAAATTTCAAGGGAAAAACTGATGTTGCTTGAATCAAAAAGCGATGGGGGCGATATCAGCGAGACTGGAAGACCCATGCAAGACAGAATAAAAGAGCATGACCGAGACATCCGATTCGCCCATACCCAGACCTCCGCCGTTTCAGAGCACGCCAACAACACCGGACACCACCCGCTTTGGAATGAAGTAAAGTTTATTGATCGTGATCCTCATTGGTACACACGCAGGGTGAAAGAGGCGATCCACATTAGACTTAACCCTAACAACATCAACAGGGACAGTGGAATAGAAATTCCAGAAGCATGGATGCCCACGATCAAGAAACACAACAACAGGAGAGCCGTACGACTACGGACCGCCGAGGGAACAATTCGCCGAAACAACGAGGATCAAAATGCGCCAGTCACAGCTGTTGAAAACCAACCAATCACAGCAGAACATCGTGCTTCATAAGGTGACGCGTAACCAGTCGACCCCATCGCCTGAAGAAGACTAGCAGTATGCAGTCGAAACGTCGCGATCCACATCGGAAGTGACTACATCGTGAGACAAACGAAAAAATACTTCTTTACTAATCTGTAATATAGTTTTTCAGGCCCAAAAAGAAATCGATGAGCAGCGAAAAATGAAGTTGGTTTCCTTTCTCCTCCCATGTAAGATAAGAGTGATAGATGTATATTGCCAACTGCTCAGAGATTTTTATTTAAAATGTTGTGTATCAATAAAATCAATGGCAATAGCTTCTTTGCTTTCTTTCGTTTACCCTTATGAACCTACAAAATAGTAATTATCTAAGATATATGAAATGTTTTACCATTGACTAAGAAAGCATACAAGGCCTATTAAACCTGTCTTGTTTGAAAGAAGCCAGAATAACTGAGTTAAGTTGCATATGATTTTATTCTTTTGCAGATTTTTGGCTCTATTCTGGAACACAGCCAAAGTTCTTTTTGAATGTTTACAGATTGAGCTACACCTGTACCCCCGACAAATGCACATTGTTAAGGTGAGCACCATTTAGAAATTAAACAAAATTCACTACATTTGTGTATGTTGACCTACATGTACAGTACATGTAGGTGGAATAAACATGTTAAATAGAGAGTTTCTTTAAAAGGCAGTTGAACTAGGGAAGCCTTGGGTTTTTACACTACTCAATGCCATGAAATACATGTACATGTATTATAATATTATTTTATGATTAATAAGTGTTAAATTTAAGTAATTTTAAGGTTTATACCATATCTGATTTTCAGGAAATGGAATCACTAGCAGAACTACAAATGAGGTCATCCATTTATGTACATGTATAACAGTATGTTGATCAGGCCCAAAGAAAGGATGATCATTGGCATCTCCTTGTGACTATCAGGAAAAACACAATACAAAAAAAAACATCCAGAAACAGGCTGGATCTTCCTATTAGTTTTGTTCGTTTAAGTGATGGTAGCAACAAAAATTCTGAATCCCTTTGAGAATTAATTAGAAGACTGAAATTATAGGGGTTGATTGAAAATCTGCTTACATGTATGTGTAAAAAGCTGCCACAAGTTCATTGTGTTGAAAGACTGATTTAATACACTGTTGATATAAATGAGCCACACCATGTTAAAAAGGAAAACATTCTTGGTGGGACCTTTACATGTACATCGTTGATAGATTGGCCCAATCATATCAAGGGTTTACCACTGTAAATGTTTTAGTGTAATATATTCAAGATAGCTGTTCCATGAAATGTAGGTGCATCCTAACAAAGAAAGAGATGTCAGCAAAATGCCTATAAAACTATGCAAAAAAATAAAAAAAAAAATGCAGATCAAGATCTGGAGAAAATATGGTATGTTCAATCAACATGTACAGTAGTATGTATTTTTTTCTTTGGGAGATCAGGATTTCTTAATCCCCTGAATTTTTTTTCTAATTGCTTTTTTAAAATTCAAATTACATGTACCTTTGAGTTATTTAGGGGCACTAGAATCTATGAATACTGTTTAGAAATTCTGAATTTTTTCCTGAGGTTTTATTGGCAGATCAAAAGTTATGAATTTCTTAAGGGGATCAGAAATTCTGAATGTCTTTTACGGGGGATCAGAAATTCTGAATGTCTTTTAAGGGGATCAGAAATTCTGAATGTCTTACGGGGGATCAGAAATTCTGAATGTCTTATGGGGGATCAGAAATTCTGAATGTCTTTTAAGGGGGATCAGAAATTCTGAATGTCTTACGGGGATCAGAAATTCTGAATGTCTTTTACGAGGATCAGAAATTCGGAATGTCTTTTACGGGGGATCAGAAATTCTGAATGTCTTTTACGGGGGATCAGAAATTCGGAATGTCTTTCACGGGGGATCAGAAATTCGGAATGTCTTTTAAGGGGAATCAGAAATTCGGAATGTCTTACGGGGATCAGAAATTCTGAATGTCTTACCGGGATCAGAAATTCTGAATGTCTTTTATGGGGATCAGAAATTCGGAATGTCTTTTACGGGGATCAGAAATTCGGAATGTCTTTTACGGGGATCAGAAATTCGGAATGTCTTTTACGGGGATCAGAAATTCTGAATGTCTTTTACGGGGGATCAGAAATTCTGAATGTCTTTTACGGGGGATCAGAAATTCTGAATGTCTTTTACGGGGGATCAGAAATTCTGAATGTCTTGAGGGGGATCAGAAATTCTTAATGTCTTTTACGGGGATCAGAAATTCGGAATGTCTTTTATGGGGGATCAGAAATTCGGAATGTCTTTAAGGGGGATCAGAAATTCTGAATGTCTTCAGGTTTCTCTGTAAAATTATGGGTGGATCAGAAATTTAAATACTAGCAAAGAAATTCACTCGGAAGAATTTTGTACTTCCGAACAAACATGGTTGTCTTTCTTGTCAATTTTTGCATTATTTTTGGGTTCAGAGCAAACGTTGAAAATAATAGTTGGAATAAAGTGGTGATTTTGCTTTTCCGTGGAAACTGCGCAGATCATTTTCGGCCTATTTTCGACTCTTTTCCAAACAAAGTTGAGATACTGCAACGTGCAAAAACCATTTTCCGATATAGGTTGGCGTTTTACCCGTAAAAATAAGTCATTTTCAGAGTATTCTCTTTATTCTCTCTGAATTTATCGAAATCGGAATACCACATTTTAGTTTGGAACGCGTTATTGACTTATGCAGCCATTTCTTTTTCAACTCTCCACAAAAGAAAAATCAATGTCCGCTTCACTTTCTAAAATATTTCACATCAATATCGATAACAACATACAACTGCGTTAAATCTTTCCTTTAACAAGCATTGACAACTGCTTAATTAGCCCATTTAACACTAACAGATGTACCACAAAAGCGGAAAACATAGATATTTCAGCCCCCCACATCTGAAAACGTTACAAAAAAATATTAAACATCAAACGACATTTAACAGACCGGGCCCTATGGAATATATGAATGATCGATGTTTTAAAATATAAGTGAAGTCGCTTAGCGAGTGACAACCGGAAATCTCGTGAACAGAGTTGCTTTTCCAAGTCGCTTAAAGTTAAGCGAGTCAGCTCAATTGAATTGAACTCTCGTTAAATTTAAGGCACGAAAGCAGGTAGCTTAAGCGAGTCGGCAATTAATTTTAGTCAATGAGAAGCCAATTGTGGTCATTTATCCGACAAGGCTGTCAAATCGGAAATAAAACACGCGTTCTATTTTCATGCCTCTCTCGTCGCATATTTGTGTCTTTTTGTACTAGATGTGGTCGCTTAGCGAGTGACAACCAGAAATCTCGTGAAAAGAGTTGCTTTTCCAACTTAAAGTTAAGCGAGTCAGCTCAATAATCCATTCATGTATAACATTAACTTATACATCCATTTTTTTTCAACTCTCCACAAAAGAAAAATCAATGTCCGCTTCACTTTCTGAAACATTTCACATCGATATCGATAACAACATACAACTGCGTTAAATCTTTCCTTTAACAAGCATTTAATTAGCCCATGTAAGTGGCAGTCCCGCTGAAAGCGGTCCGCTCGATTTCGCGACCAAAAATAGTTTCCCTTTATTTTTTGCTGGTCAAAAGGCTTTGGTACAAATGTATGAAATACACAATTCTTTTTTTCAAATTCTTTATTCTTGCCCTGCTACAAGTAAAAAACGAATGCAGGCCGTCTCGGACCTTTCGACGCCCGGGGGGGGGACTCCCATATGAAAGGGGCGGGGATGCTCGTCGGAAATTTTGAATTAAACCCCTAAAGGAGACCAATCTGGGTGTGGCTCAAGCTTTTTTTGACCCCTAAAAGAGACCATTTTAAAACACAGACAAATATATTATATTAATGTTTCTTCGCGTGCAACCCTAAACGAGACTTTGACGGCAAAATATAATGGCGTTTTGTCCAGAACACCCTAAGCGAGACCAAAATCCGAAATTTACACCCCTAAGCGAGACGCCGAGCATCCCCGCCCCTTTCATATGGGAGTCCCCCCCCCCCCGGGAGGCGCGCTACGTAGAAACATCCGTTATGTTGCGTCAGTTTTTTCACATGGTTTGGCCATGTTTTCTCTGTCAGATAGTTTTGCAACAGTGGCATGATTTTCTCAACTGTTTTGTTCATTGTGTATGACATAAGCTGTGCACGTGGACAGACAGACCATCTTGAGGTCATATCCGGAGTTTAAAACCAAGTGGACATTATTGAAAGTGCTAACTCAGTCAGGTTAGTTACTCGAACTTGTTGCTACACTGTGCTGACGATCCGCAATAACGGCGATATACCTATCCGCAGTTACATTTAAACTTTCGGTTTGGTCTCAATCATGCCATTGTTGCGTTACTTTTTCTACGCAGTTGTCAGCCCTTGCTTCTTATAGTACCGTCGAAAGGGCCGAGACAGCCTGAATTCGTTTCTTGCTTGTAGCAGGGCGAAAATAAAGAATTTGGAAAAAAAAAAAGAATTGTTTATTTCAAACATGTGAACCAAAGCCTTTTGACCAGCAAAAAATAAAGGAAAACTATTTTTGGTCTCGAAATCGAGCCGACCGCTTTTAGCGGGACTGCCACTTAACGCTAACAGACGTACCACTAATCGAAAAACGGAAAACAGAGATATTTCAGCCGATCCACATCTGAATAAATTACAAGAAAAATATTAAACATCAAACAACATTTAACAGACCGGGCCCTATGGAATATATGAATGATCGATGTTTTAAAATATATTAAAGTGAAGTCGCTTAGCGAGTGACAACCGGAAATCTCGTTAAATTTAAGGCAGGAAAGTAGGTAGCTTAAGCGAGTCGGCAATTAATTTTAGCCAATGAGAAGCCAGTTGTGGTCATTTATCCGACAAGGCTGTCAAATCGGAAATAAAGCACGCGTTCTATTTTCATGCCTCTCTCGTCGCATATTTGCGTATTGTTGTACTAGATGTGGTAGATTAGCGAGTGACAACCGGAAATTTCGTGAAAAGAGTTGCTTTTCAACTCGCTTAAAGTTATTAAAGCGAGTCAGCTCAATTGAATTGAACTCTCGTTAAATTTAAGGCACGAAAGCAGGTAGCTTAAGCGAGTCGGCAATTAATTTTAGCCAATGAGAAGCCAGTTGTAGTCATTTATCAGACAAGGCTGTCAAATTGGAAATAAAAAGCGTTCTATTTTCATGCCTCTCTCGTTGCATATTTGTGTCTTGTTGTACTAAATGTGGTCCAACCAAATTGCAAAGAAACTGGAACGGTTGCATCTAAATACGAAGTATTCTCGCCAAATATTATAAGGTAGTAGGTGCCGGCGTTCTCATTGCGTCAATAGTGGCGCAATTTCTGCGAAAAAATAGCTCAAGACGTCTATAGTTTGGCTTTGCATGCGTGTGGCCAACGCTCACGGTTTCTTTCGGTGACTATGGCTCCTGGCAAAATAGGTTGTTGTTGATTTATTATATTAGATTCGGCATATGTGGAGGGGCCTAATTTGATTGCATTATACAATGGATTTACTTTTGCGCACAATTAACGTTGATGTCCCTTTTTTAGTAGTCATTGGAATACTGAATCATTGCTTTTACGGTTTGATTTATGAAAGAGTTATTTCAATTTTAAATGGGTATTAAGTGTTGAGGTGTCATGATTATGTAATAGTATGTTAGAAAGGTAAGATTTTGCCGATTAAGCTAACTAAAAAACTGTCGGCTTGATTATGCAAGAGTATGGATTTGGCTTTTGTTCTGTCGGTTTTGGAATATTGAATCATTGCCATATGAAGCACTCATCAGTCAAATATTTCAATAGTATTGCAGGAGAAAATCCAGATGATATTAAAGTTTTGAAAACAGCTCCAACTGGGAAAGCTGCTTTCCATATTAGAGGCAATACATTTTACACACGACATTCAAGTTACCAGTGAATAGAGGTTTTCACTACTGTGCACTACAACCTGACAGACTTAATACTATTAAGACACAACTGAAAAAACTAAAGATACGGTATTTATTGATGAAATCTCCATGGTTGGAAGTGGTATGTTCAATTTTCTTAATTTGTGATTACAACAAGTAATGGGAACCAGAGAGCTATTTGGTGGAATCAGCATAATATGTGTTGGAGATCTTTTCCAGTTTCAACCATGTTTGAATTAATAGAAATAATGAGACAAAAAGATGCCAAAAAATTTGCAGAGCTACTTAATCGCATGAGAAAGGGAAAACATACTAAACATGATATTGCCATTTTAAATCGAAGAGTTCTTAATGTAAAATCAAAAGAAAAAATATCCTTTGAATATTTCTTATTTATGTCCTACAAATGCACCAGTAGATGATCACAACAATGCTATTTATAACATTCACTTACAAGCACTCACTTCACAGTCAAAAACCGTTGATGAGCCTCCACTAGTTCTAACCACTTCTGCAGTCACCGGCAAATGAATTTTAAAGCCTTCATACCGTAGCCTTTACGTTCTTTATTTAGCAAGACTCCACTTTCTGTTCTACTGTAAAGTGAACTTCATCCCTGTTCATCCGTTGCTTCAATAACTAAATGTCTCGCAGAATAAAATGACATTATTGCTTTGTACATAAAATCTTTGTCGCGTATGTACTCTTCGGAAAGATTGAATATTCGATTTTACCCCCCCCCCCCCCCCCTCCCTCACCCCCAATCAAGATTCTTCTTTTTTATTAACCTCACGTTCTAACGCATTAACAAGATGGCTTTAAGAGCCCTTTGATTCTCTTCTTTTGAGCGGGTTGCAACACGGTGAGAGGTTCGGAATCGTCTATCAAGAGATGGGTACGAAAACGAATGGCGTCGTCGGTTCGAGGATGATGGTCGGTCAATAGATAGCCAAAAGGTCTCTCTGTGGCCTTTTTATACACGGGCCAAAATGCCTCTGAATCGCCCAACCAACGATTACCCAGCATCTTGATGTAACGGGTGTCCGCGGGATTCTTGAAGAGAACGGTGTAATGATAATTGCGATTTCGACCAGCTTGTTCCTTGCCCGAATGGAAGAGGTTCTGCGACAGGAAAATCGCAAAGAGACCCAAGTGATGCGTCCCTTTGGTCAACAGTTGGGTCACTTGAGGTGACTTGCTGCTTTCGTGCATGAGATCGTCCATGATGATCAAACCGGGGCGTGTTTCGGGTGGAAAGAGTGCTTCCACGTTGTCTAGTAATCCCTCGTGAAATTGCAGGTCGATCTCTATGAATCGGTTAAAAATCGGTTGCCAGGCTGATCCATAACAATACACGATTTTTTTGAAAATAACAAGGGGATCCGTCATCTTCTCGAAAGTAGCATGGAGCATCTTTGACCAAATTATACAAGAAGGTCGTCTTGCCGCTCAAGGAAGGACCCACGATCTGCATGTTACCCGGGACCCTGAAACGTGGATCATAACAAGAGGGAGCATCTTCCATTTCCATTTCTTTTTTTTTAACCTGTCACCTAAAAAAGCACAGTTCTTTTTATGCCTTTCTCTTGCAAAGATTCAACCGTTTGATCCGACACATCTGGTTGGGGCGTCCATCCTTGTCATATAGTCCCCCTGCCAGGTGTTGGTGTTGTAAACTCGGGAATTCTTCCCGAACTTGCCCGTCATGTCATTGACACAGATCTTTTGTCGTTCCACCCCTCCAGGATTATGAGTGGCTGTGCCTCCCCAGAGATCCATCTGTCCTGCGCTATCTTTGTACCATCCTTGTCGCTTCAGGCGGCTTGCTTCATCCCAGGATCTGCTTCCAACAAGGTCTTGAAATATTCTCGGTATGCCAAATTCACACCAGCCGTAGACTCAGTTTCGTTGTTATTGACTCGACAACGTACTTGACGGATACAACTGTACCCAAAATTGTTCACTGGGCCAACAATAGCTTGGTTGGTCGAGAAGTCATTCAAGGGTGCTTTTGCGGAGCCCAATTTGAAGTACACTTTAAGATGCAGTTCGATCTCGCTGGGGCAGAAGGGGTAAGGTCGATCGGCCAAACGAAACTGGAGATGGTTTGACGAAGTGGTCTGAGATTTCACATCTTCAAAGTGACATTTGTATTCAGTGGCATCAATTTCTCGCGGAGGGCGATAATTGTAAAGACCCTGATCGGCCTGCACGATGATCCCGCTGTTGTTGTTGTTGTTGTTGTTGTTGTTGTTGTTTGTGTCATCTGGCACTTGTGACATACTGACGGTTCCGTCAAGTCGACTGGTCGACCACCCGTGGATGCTCCTTTTTATAGGAGCTCGTTGAAACAATCACCGCGACCCGTTCGTCTGCGTTTTTTCCTCTTGCTCTCTCGCGGCCGTGATGTTGCGAGGTCGACGAGGGGTTCTTCGTGGAGGTCGCCGATTCCCAAAACCTCTCTGCGTTCTCAACAATTGCTCGTACGTCATTTCGGAGAAAGGTACGACCCGTCCACCTTCCTGATAATCGGCCGTCCACCATCGTACTTGTCTCCTCTTCCTCGTTGCATCTTGTTACCTCGTTTTGTCTTTTTCTTTTCCTTGCGAGGTGGTTCCTCCTCCTCCTCCTCCTCCTCCTCCTTCTTCCGACAATGATTTTTGTAAAATTGACGGTCGGCTTGACAAGCTGTTTCGTATCCCGCGTTGGCCACTAATTTTTTATTTATTTATTTATTTATTTATTTATTTTATTGGCCATACTACAATAACACATTAATATAAGAAGAATAGAGGTAACAATGGCGAGGAGGCCTAAAAGAAACTATGAAGCTTATGTTAATTAGGCCTCCTCAGATAACTCATCGCAGGACCTGCCAGCGTGCCCCCAAACCCCCCTTCTTGATACGGAGGCAGGCCTTGATTGTAACCATCACCACCACCCACTTGGATCCATTGCGATCTCAAAAACGTGCGACGCATTGGCAGTTTTTTTTTTTAAGGCAATTTACGTTGTCGGAAATACAGAGCAGCCGTGACGTTTCCTCCTTGAAATGGGATGGGACGACCCAAGTTGTCCCTTATATCGATTTCGAGGTCTCGAAAAGTGAAATGACTCAATCGCGAAAAGATTAAGTGTGGAATGGGCACGTCCTCCAAGACCCCCTTCTGAGGATTGACGCCATGGATTAAGACCACCTTGGCCATCTGCGATCCGACGTAGACGGGTTCGGCCACGTTGCAATGCACGTAGTCGTTCTGGAAAGAGTTCGGGGAGACAAAACTCCATACGCGATGATCGGCCGGTAAGGCCATGGTATGCGAGCGAGTGATTTCCACTTCCGTTGGGCGCCCGGTCTGGACGTCCGTGCTGGTGATTTCCACCGTGGGATGACGCACGTCGGACTTGTAGTAAAACGGGACCGTCCACGACTCCCAATCAAGATATCCCAAATCTCGAGCCAACCAACCGGGTAAGTACAGTGAAAAATCATTCGTGGGGGAGGTCCACCCATAAAATCCTTTCTTGTCCAACTGCAGTTGGACACGAGCGATCGTGCCAGCATCTGAAACGGGTGTCTCCGTTTCATGGCTTGATGAAGGGCCAACACAACATCTGCTAAGGTCACGTAAAGTCCGCCCGCCAGAAAAAGATCTTGTTGCCGGACGGGTAGTTGACAGAACACTGTATCTGATGATCTTGAACGTTGTGAAACGTGTGAGGCATCAACAATTGCACTAGAGCCACTTCCCATGTGGCATCCAAGGTCCACTGTTCGGGTAATCTCAACCTGAAACGCGATGATGTGTTGTTTGGGAAGAGGTCCTTCTGATCGTCGCTTTCCAAAGTCACTCGACGTCCCCCAGTAAAACTCATGCCAGCCGATTGCAAGGGCTTTGTGTTTTTGGTTCCTCCTTTGCGAAAGTATGGCCAAACACCAGTGAGACCCGTGTAAAATGGCACGACCAAACCTTCAGCGTTTCTTAAGAGCGGCTGTCTGTAAATATCGAGAACTCGCCGTCAAAACTGAATTTTCGGATTTCTTCATATTTGGTCAAGAGAAACCCTTTGGTGACCTATTTACGAAAATTACATTCAAACTTTCCAAAGACTTTTCGTTTTCGAGAAATCCGCCAAAAACTAAAATGCCGTGTTCAGATCGCCGCCGCCATTTAATTTAGCCGAGATTTGCTGCATATTTAAATCGTTGGGGAAGAAAGACGCCTTAACGTATGGAAATGATTCTTTGCAGTTAAGTAGAGTAACCCTTTGAGAGCATAGTGATGTAAAAATATTGGAAGAAGATACTATTTTACGTGTCTTTTTGAAAGCCCGAACATTCCTACTTTCAGCACTTTGGTAAACACTTGAAAATGAGGAAACTTCTCTGCCATAAATCTTGTCCTGGTACATCGAATTTTACAATGAAAGTTATACTAGCAGAAAGCTATGTTACTGTACTGCAACATCAAAAATTTAGCGTGGGTAATTGAAAAGCCGGCCGTTGAGAGAAGTAAACGCACTGGCAACTTTCATGCATTTTCTTCAAAAGTTGAGACAGTGAGTCACGCAAGCACAAGTGAACACATTTCAAATAAATTTAGCTTATTGCGTATACCCTTTTCTTGCTGTGTGGCAAACAAATTCCTTGTTTGGAAATAAAATCTAGAGTTCGAATGAGCTTTTGTTGCTCTATATCCTGATAAAAATCAATTCTTGAGTAGGTGATAACTGATCGAAAACGAAAAGGTCAAGTGTAGTATTGACCTTTTTCTGTTTGTGCTGATGTCAACAACATCAAATGATTGAAAGTATCTCAAGCGAAATTTGTTGCCCAAAGTACATCTTAAACATAGTAGCTTCCTTATTACAGGCGATAATTTCATAGATTTTATAATCACTTTTTGTAAGTGAAGTTGTACAAAGCAACGAAATTTCATAGCCACTGTGTCAACAACATGCCGGCTGTTTGATTAGGTTTCTGAGTTTAATACAACAGTATTAAACGATCGGAAATCGATTCCAGTTTGGCAAAAATTTGAGCAAAAGTATTCATCTGTACTAAATATTATCCGCTTAAATTGAAACTATGTGATTTGAGATTCAACGAGAGAAATTTCCTCTTTATAGATTCAATCAATGACTGCAATGTTTTCTAATGTCAATCAGGTTTTCAAACCGAAGAACAACTGAAGTATGTACATCTCTTTAACTACTACAGTACTACATGTTTACAATCAAAACCCCACTCTTTACTAAGCTACATGTATTTGCCATAAGGTCTACCACAACATTCTAACATATAAACAATGTGATGCAAACAGCAATGAAAAGTTCGCTCTAGTATTTAAAAGACATACCGAAAGGGCGAACGGATGTTTTATGAGTCAAATGAGTCAATGAGTCATGAGTCACGAGTCAATGAGTCAACAGGTCGGATCAGCGGTTTTTCATAAAAAGATCAGATCGCTGACTTCCAACCCAATATGGCGGACAAATCAGCGAATCGTGAGGTGAGTGAAATCCTTGTCCATCTACTAAGACATGCTTATTTTATGCCCAAACGCATTCATGACATAAATTTTAAGTCAGGGCATTGTTTTATCGGATGTTTCTGGTCTTCCTGTCGCAAGAAATCTTTTTTAAGGCATTGTTTTGTGGTATAGATTTTAATTACAGTAACACATTTCATTCACTAAATTATATTACTGTCGAGTAAGCAATGTGCATTTGAAACAGCACCAAAGATTTGACAAAAGGAAGTTGACACTTGAAAAGACTTCCCTCAAAGGAATCCGAATTTGTTAAGGGCATAATCGTCATAATCAGTTCAAAATGAACTGTTTGGGCGCGTGATTAAGGTCATTAAGTTGAAGTTTACGCCGTACAAGGTATTCAATTGTAATTCAATTCCACTATCTAAGGTTGTTCTAATTGTTCGTAAGTTTGAGAACGCCCAGTACTTTAAAAGCTATTAATTTTGGCTTTTCTTTAGTGTGCGTGCGAAAAATTATAAAAAACTAAAATCGGCAAGTCTGTTTCTGCATTCGTTATTTTTGAGTGTACAGTGGCTTTGAACCCGTGAAAACTAGTTTTCGCATTTTGCCATAATGATAAGTACACCTTGATACAAATTTAATCACAAGCTCTAGGTCAAAATTCTTTTGATACAAGCTTAACAAAAGCTTACAGGAAAAATTCAATGCTTTACCATGAAATCTTAGGACTTGCTTTCCTTTTCTTTGTTTGCAATTATTGATTATGTAAACTCTTGAAGGTGACCTACATGTAGCTGTTATGAGATCTTGCCCCTTTTACAGATCATTCGTCTTGCTTGCATGATTTGTTATGTTAGTGTGCCATGTATTTTTTTTTGCAACTTTAACATTTATTTAATCAACAATCAACACTACGACTACTTATACACTACTTACAAAACAATAAATTACAACACTCACTCTATTTACAATGTAATAGTTTACATGTACAAAAATAGTGTGCCATGTAAGTGAAATGACGAAATGAATAAATATGATATTTGTCAATTTTCCATTTTACAGGACATACCTGTACATGTAGTTGATTTGACTGAAAGCCCAGTTAAGAAATTCAAACCAAGTTTGAGTCCTCAAGACCCTTCTGATGAGGTAAGAAGAAAAGTATGCTTTTCCCATCAAGTCCAGATGCCATGTCTGAAGTTGTGGTAAATGTAACTGTTGTAGTTCAGTTTTACCCTTGGTTCAATTTGGATTTTCCTTTTGTTTTATATTCATTATCATATATTAGCATATATTAGCATAGTAAAGAACAATGGAAAATCCAAATTGAACCAAGGGTAAAATTGAACTACAACATAACCCTAGAAGGTTATATAGCTCATATGGGGGTAGCCCCTTTTACAGATCCGATCCATGTGGACTTTGTTTAGTTGATTTGTCATTTATTTTACTGGCCATCAAATGGAAATGACAATCATCAATTTTCCATCCAACAGAATATACCTGCAGTTGATTTGACTGAAAGCCCAGTTAAAAACTTCAAACCAAGTTTCAGTCCTCAAGAATGTTCTGATGAGGTTAGAAAATAAAATATAATTATCCCGTTAAGTCCAGACTGTGGACTGTGTTTGTTGACAAGTCATCTGAATGTCTAAGCAAACAAAACTTCACTTCAGTTGAAAAAATGTTCAGTTGTGTTAAGCTTTCATTATATGTCACAATTATTAAGAAATACTGAAATTTTGTAATTATAGTTAAAAACAATCCTCTTTGGTGGTTGCTTAATTGAGAGAGGAGACAAAAGAATTTGCAAATGTTTGCAGTCAATCAAGAAATATGAACAGTGGCTGCTTACGAGTGTATACACTAGCATATCTTCCAAGCTAATTCAAATTTATTTTGTTAAACAGGAGTGTGACTCAAGTGATAGTTTGCCATCGGTATTTGGTGCCATCAGCAAAAAATTACCATCAATTTGAGAATCGAAAATTTCTTCTGGTGATGGGTCCGCAACAAGTATTGCTAGCTGCTGCTATTATGATGGGCAATGCTAGCTGATGTTAGGGCCCTATTTCAAGTCTTTTGCAAAAAAAAAGGGCTTAATTGTTTTTTAAATTATTTTCAGTAGTTAGGTAGGTAAAGTCGCACACGAGCCACGATGGCCCACACGGCCGGAGCTTAACCCGGTTTCTGTAGCATGAAGCAACTAGGAATATTGCTACTCCCCCCTGGATGGGATGCTAGTCCATCGCAGGGTTACCCCCAGCATTTTGTCGCCGGTACCCATTTATACACCTGGGTGGAGAGAGACAGTGTGGAGTAAAGTTTCTTGTCTAAGGAAACAACACGACGGCAGAGACCAGGCACCGAACCACCGACCTTCAGGTTGAAAGTCCGACGCGCTAACCACTAGACCACCGTGCCCCCACATTAGTAGTAGTTACTATCAGTTTAAGACCACTGCAAAGTTTGTAGACAGGTGGAAAGGTACATGTACAGAGGCCTTGTCAGGACGTGCAAGTTTGGATTCGTGAGCTGTCGTCATGAAGCATAATAAACAGCAAACTGCGAAATTATTTCGCTGTGCATCTACCTTACCTGTACAAAAGTCCAAAAGTGACCATACGCCAGCTGAATAGCAGCGTGGACAATACTAATGTAGAGTTTTTTTTGTCAGAAGACCGTAATCAAACTTCGTATACCTTGCGGACAAAAGTTGTGTTAGTAGGTGGTCCCGATCAGGTTTGCTGTTGTGACAGCTGTAGCACACTATAAACAGCAATCAAACCTGAACCAGTTTTACGGTTGAAGGATTTTTTCTACATCCTCCTTGTGTTTGTTAATGTTCAAGTTTTAAGGGAGGTTAGAGTGCTTAGGAGAGGTTGCATATACCACTCAGAAATGATATATGTGAAAGGTTTTGCTGAGAATGAATGCCAACTGATGAGAAATTTGCAACTCGCAACTCTCCGCCTGCTCTCTGACCTCTCCTCGAGTTGATTTTGTTTGTTATAATAACCATGCTATGACTTTCCACTCAACAAGATGAGCTACACCAACTCCAATTAAAATTTTATTTCAATTTCAAGGTTACTAAGGGTCTGCCAATCTAGTACAAGTTGGGACTAAGTTACACTGATGACTTACTCGTCACCATACGAAGGGTAAACTATAGACCCTCCATAGTTTTGCTTGTCAGCTTTGTGCTGTCTAGGTAAATGACAAGGAGGTTAATGAATCTTTAAATGTAGTTTTAAATGTCTTAATTGGAAAAATTTGTTTCGAGGTTGTTAACTATGTTTCTTTTTTTGGAAGCAAACATTGCACTTTCATAAGTTTCTTATTAGGGAGCTTAAACAACCACGATGGCGACGGCAAAAACAATGGGCTTAATGAGCGAAAACAATGCCTCTGCACGTGCGTTTTACATTTTGGTACATTTCCTTGCCGTTCCCTGCAAAACAACAATGTCAAATGATCAAATTATAGGTTTTGTGGAGAACGTGAAAACACGACGGTTAATTTTCCTTTCTCCATTTGAACTGGAAAGCCATCCCTTCAGATTCAGCTCCTGGATAATCCAGACACAACAGACAAACTAAACAAATTGGAGCAACTATAAAGTAGTTTAAAATAGCGCGAATCCTTTTTTTCAAGTGACGTTTTCCTTGGCGTTGCCGTCGTCGTTGCTTAAGCTCCCTATTGGTGTGGAAACTTAACTTTCACTACATCACATTTTAATCTGGAGCGATTGTTTGCTTGAAATTTGAGGTTACAGTTTACAATAAAACGGGTTTTTTTATCGTTGTATTTGATAAATTATTTCTAGATAACATATTATGATGATGGGCAGGGGTGACTTTTAAAACTCTTTTCCAAGCGGACGCAGCTGTACAATTTTACTTTGCCGATGTTGCTCACGTTTTCGGGATATAAATTAGTTCGGGGATTCACATGGTGCATGCTGTTTCTTGTCCACCCATTTTTGTGCACTCGCACTGTATTTTATTGGACATCCATTGCTCTCAACCGAAAGAGTATCGAAGAGTAGGTTGGTCAGTCAGTTGCAAAGATGGAAGAAGATTGATAGTCCTGATAGTGACATTGTTAAGTTGCTGTTGATTATTGATACCTTCCCTTTGGCTGCCATTCTGAAATGACCCTGTATCTGTACAAATCATATTATAACTTAAATGCACCCAGAAAAAAAAAGATGAATACAAAGTCATTTTTCTTCCTAACAATGAGAAATCTCGGTTAATGGAAGACAAAAGTAGGTAAAACTACTAAGACTGGATATGGGAAAGCAGTGGCGTGGGGGACAAGTGGGAAGGGCGAAAAAGAGTAATTCCCCTTTCCAATGTACACCAGCATGACAAGTTAATAAGTAACTTACCGATACATATATAAAAGAACTTTCCTTGCACTCGCGACCGATTTTCTACTTCAAACCGGGCTCAAACATCAACACACCGAATGTCAAAGAATGACTGTTCCCAGATTTGAGTCTTTGAGTTGTGAGAAACAACATAACAGGTTTAACTCAATTTACTTTAAGCACTGTGTTCAAAGGGAATTGAAGACTTTCTTCGGTAGCACTCACAAAATTTAGGCCGCCACATTTTTCGCTTCTGATCGGGTGCTACGCGGCAGGGCCTGGGAACTGCTAGCAAACAAGTCCTGGTTGAGATTTTATAGGCAGCTGCCTTGTGCAGGCAGCAATAAAGCAAGTAGACAAAATAAATAAAACTAATGCTTAATTTTATTGTTTCTACCGAAACTTTTTTTTTCAGACCTGACTCATTGACTCATTGACTCATGACTCATTTGGCTCATTAATACTTTACACTCACCGAAAGGTGAAAATTTAGAAGATCCCAAGCGTGAACGGCATCAACTCTCTGTCTCATTTCACAAAACAACTCCTCTTCACGGCATTTCCGATATTTTGAAATCAATTTTTCTTTCAATCTATCTTTGCTGTACTATGAAAGAAGTTGGATTGAAGTGAAAACAAAACTGGACAACCGCACATCGTCGTCACGCAACCCGTAACCAAAAACCCTCTGATTTCGAGGAGAATGGGGAGAGCGTGAGAAAACACCGCCGGATGGCAAACTCTTTTATTTAGAAAGTGGGAATCTCTGAATTAGCACATGACAAGAGGAACTAAGCACTTTCATTTCGTTCTCCTTGCTCATCTGTGTTCTTGCATTTATCCTTCTGTCTAAACAACGGTTTCCCCACAATGAACCATCTGAAACTTTGGTGGTAGTGTACTAGTGTTGGTGGGTGGGTGGGTGGGAGGGGGGGGGGGGGGGGGGGGGTGTCGAATCCCGAATTGAAAATAATGCACGATGGAAAAAAGGAAGCCATGCTCTCCTGAAGATAAGGAGAAACGAACAGGAGCTCACTGCAACAAAGTGAACAGATGTCCTTCGGTAGGTGTTAACATGGCTAGCCACAGGCAACGGGATAGTAGTCCATTATTTCTCTCAGGGATAGCAGGCGATCACGCAAGCACGCAAACAAGTCGTGATGAGTCGTGGGAGGCGATTTTTTTGCGCATTTATGATAACCCGCTCGACCACCCCTAGTCTAGCAATATGATCAGACAGTGGGATCAAAGCCAGGCCCCAGTTGAGTCATGCCTTGCCCTAATTCAGAAGTTCCCACTTGCTAAATAACAAGCCTCGGGTTTTTCCGTTAAGTCGACAGTGCTACCTCTAACCCTCCTCGCTCTTCTTGAAAAAAGGCTTCTTCTATGTCAGCCGGAATCGGTTTTATCAATACTGAAATTGCTTTATCAACAATTTCCCAAAAGTAGAAGAGAGAGATAAGGGAAAATGTTTGATTGCAGATTATGGGGTATTGGCGTTAGCTAAGGGACGGGCCATATTAAAAGGGACTGCTGTTGATAAATAAAAGCAAGGCTGATTCAGGGTACGGAAAGTATATTTGTTACAAATATATATAGTTCTCATACCGTGAATCAGCCTTCCTATTTTATCAAACCGTTTCGCTATTTTATAGGATAGGGTGCTTGTATTTCGTTACGGTGGTCTTTGCATAAAACAGTTCACTTGTTTTCATGAAGGTCTCGAAAAAAGGCGCGATCAAAAAATGATAATAGTACTCTCCTCGAGTTATAAAGATTAAGTGGCCAAAAGAGGGAAAACGAACATGAGTTAAATTTTGTATGTTTTCTCCCTCTTTTTTCCCAAAGTATGTCAAGTATAGCTCTCTTTTCTGCGAACGTACGTTGTTTTACGAGATGCTCGCCCACCACCCACCCCCCTGCTCCATTATCACTATCATATGGCCGTTATCATAACCCCTACGCCGCGATTTTTGGGTAAACTGTTGTTTAAACAAGAACACAGATCAGCAATGAAAATGATTTTGAGGTTCCCACTTTTTAATAAAAGAGTTAGTTTTTCCCGCCGTGCGCCGTTGTTTTCTCACGCTCTCCCTATTCTCCCCTAATCACGACGGTTATTGGTTGCGTGAAACGATGTACGATTGTCCCGTTTCCCGGGTCCCGTTTTCACTTCAATCCAACTTCTTTCATAGTACAGCAGAAAAGGGAAAGAAGAGTTGATTTCAAAATATCTGGTGTGCCGTGTAGAGGAGTTGTTTTGTGAAATGAGACAGAGTTGATGCCGTTCACGCTTGGGATCTTCTAAATTTTCATCCGTCGGTATGTCTTTTAAATACTAGAGCGAACTTTTCATTGCTGTTTGCATCAGATTGTTAATATCTTAGAATTTTTATGGTAAATACATGTAGCTTAGCAAAGAGTGGGGTTTTGTTTGTAAACCATGTAGTACTGTGATAGTTAAGATGCACATACTTCAGTTGTTCTTCGGTTTGAAAACCTGATTGACATTAAAAAAAAAACATTGTAGTCATTGATTGAATCTAAGAGGAAATTTCTCTCGTTGACTCTCAAATCACATAGTTTCCATTTTTAGCGAATAATATTTAGTACAGATGAATACTTAATTTTCTCGAATTTTTGCCAAACTGGAATTCGATTTCCGATCAGCGCCGCGGATAGTTACTGTTGTAACTCAGAAACCTAATCGAACAGCGTAAATACTAAAAGAAGGAATGACCTACAACCACCTACAACCACCTACAAGGAATGACCTAAAACCATCTACAACCACCTAAAACCAACTACAACCACCTATAACCATCTACAACCACCTACAACCATCTTCAGAAATATAAAAACTCCACGCAGAATACTGTTTTTATAATTTCAGTGTCAGGTAGCCTGCGACGCTCACCGGAAATGTTGCTTTCTCTTTCCACGGGTGTTTCGTTTCATGGAAACAAACTTAATACTTGGCAAGAGCGTCTAGAAAAGGGATTTTAATAGGCATTTTAGTAACAATACTTGACAACAAAATCACGCGAAGATTCGTCACCTTCTATTTCGGACTCTCATCTGTCATCAGGTCTACGCGTATTACATTTTTGGTGGCCGCTTACAGCCATGCTCAACGTCACGCGTGACCAGTAATTTTAAGAATGAAATGAACATTTGAATATTTCTTTGTAACGTCCGAGATTTGAATGAAACCTTGCAGATCTCTGTGGAAAACACTTTGAAAGTCACGAATTAACGGAAAATAACTTCGCTGCACGCATAAAAAACCTAATATTGTTCGGATATGTAACATTTCAAACAAAATGATATTTTGTTGCCCTTTGTTTCCAAAAATGCGATAAAGTTCTCACGGGAAACTACCCTGGGTGCCAGAGGTTTTTATTTTTTAGTGAAAACGGCGAGTTTGAGCGGGGAAGCCGCGACTACGAGGCGCAACGCGCCGAGAAAAAATAAAAACCTCTGGGCACTCGAGTACACAACCTCATTTCCATGCGATTTGTGGATCGGATATCTCACCAAACCGGTTTTAAGCCTTGGGGACCAACGCGTGTCTGTTTGTTTACATTAAATCTGGTGACAATATTCCGCGGTCGAGACAGAAATATTAAATCAAATCCACTCCAGTGGAAAAGATACATCGATGACATTTTTTCACTGTAGAGTGTTGAGAAAAAGGAGATAGAAGATTTTATTGTCCTTGCAAACAAACATTAATCTCAGACAAAGAAGTAAACTTTCTGGATACAACCGTGATTTAACAAACAAAAAATCCTTGATATCCCCACGCAATTAATCCAGTACACCTATTTCTCTTCCTGTCACCTACCAGTGGCCAGCGAAATCGTTCAGCGAGAATACCTGCAGCTCCAAAGCACGCCACCGTGCTAGAGATAAAAATTAAATAGAGATAAAAATTTTCCTCGTTCAAACAAAACTCTAAAGGTCACATTCCACGAACGAATTAATAAGTCGTGTCTGGCCTGTCAACACATCTTTTCAAGACATCTTTGCGATGAATAAATTTCAACAGTGCTTCTTTCTGAACTGGCTTTAGTTCTCTGATATTTTGAAAATTTGGATACTAAAGAGTAATCCACAGCGTTTCTTAAAGATCGCAAAAAGCCGCAATCTCTATCTACGTCCGCCATTGTTGTTTGTGTGGCTTCACTTTGGGAAACCGGTTTTTCACGTGCCCGTGGCGAATTGTTTTGGTCCAGCCAATCGACGTTGCTGTTGCATCATTAACTCCGGGTAGAGTCTGGAAACAAGTAGGAGTAACCAATCAGCGACCTAGTTCAGATTCTGAACTAGATCCTCGCATGGAAATGAGGTTGTATATTCGAGTGACCAGAGGTCCGTCTCGCGAGCTTCTTCTAACCGTTTATGCGGTTAATTACTCGTGATATTCAGAGAACGGACCTCTGGATCCAGGGTGACGGGAAACCGACGCGTAATCTTGAAAACTCCATTCAATTTTTAAAACTACTGGTCACGCGTGACGGAGCATGGCTGTAATATGCAGGTGGTCCTGGTGGTCCTCATGCAGGACCGCCAAAAGGTGGCCGCGGTCGCTTAATAGGGGTTTTATTTTATACTGACAATAAATTTGGGACTTTGATAACTGGCTGCTTAACAGGGGGTGGCCGCTTAATAGGTGGCCGCTAAGAAATTAATACCAGTATCTCAGCGAATATTGCAGTAAGAATTCCATTGCCTTGCCTGTGCATGATTATGAAAGTGCGAAAAAGAACCAAGTACGATAACTAAACGGGACCGACTTAATCCCTTTCCATGAAATGGGACACCCGTGGAAAGAGTCACGCAACATTTCCGGTGAGCAGGCACTGAAATGATAAAAACAGTATTCTGCGCGGATTTTTTATATTTCTGAAGATGTTTGTGGGTGGTTGTAGATGGTTGTAGGTGGTTGTAGGTGGTTGTAGATGGTTTTAGGTGGTTGTAGATGGTTTTAGGTCATTCCTTGTAGGTGGTTGTAGATGGTTGTAGGTGGTTGTAGGTGGTTGTAGGGGCATGTACTAAAACCCGAAACAACGAAACGAAACCACCGAAACGAGCGAAACCACCGAAACGACCGAAACGAAACCGCTGAAACGGCCGAAACGAAACGAAGTCACCGAAACGGCCGAAACGAAACGAAATCACCGAAACAAGCGAAACGACCGAAATGAAATGAAATCACCGAAACAACCGAAACGAAACGAAATCACCGAAACAAGTGAAACCGCCGAAACAACGGAAACGGCCGAATTGGGGAAACGAAACGAAATCACCGAAACAAGCGAAACAACCGAAACGAAACGTGTAAAACTCCTTAAATTTGTAAATTAAATTGTTGTTAAAAGATATAAGATATAGTAATCTTAATAGGGAACGGTTTACATGTAGCATGTCGATCGAGTTTGTGACATCACAAATTCGCGCCAAAAGCCGAGTGGAAACCCATTCATTTAACCATTTCGCAAAAACAAACATATAATGTGATTTGTTCACCTTTAACTGTACATTGATTGTAAAAAACGTGGTGACTCTTTAGGCCCGTTAGAAAACTTTTATAGTGGCAGATATGTAAAGAAAACAAACAATCGGACGGCTATGCATAGGCTAGGGTTTACAGCCTAAAGTCTATAGGAAAATTCATAACCTGACGAGGAAATTCCACGTTAAGTTTCACGCGAAAAACCGATATTGCAAGAATCGCGAAGCGATGAGTGCAATATCACGCTTAATACCTCGCATCAAATAGCCAATCAGAATTCGTGGATTCCCTAGGCTATGCGATTTTGAGCAGAACTGTATTTTTTTTTTGTTTTCACTGATCAACGGATTGCAGGAATTTGATTGTTTCTCCTTGCAGGAGTAGCTTTTGGGAGTTGTCTCACCCCAAAGATTTCCGATGGTCCTCCTTTTAAGAGGCACCAACTTTGTATGTGTTCGCGTGACCGCTCTCTGTTGATAAGTACTTTGTTGATGTACCTTTAACAGGTGGTGGAATATTATACGTAAATTTCTTATTATTTTCTAACAGCAATGCACGATGGATTGTCAACATTTTTCTTTGTTACAACTATTGATAAGTGAAGGTTTAAGGTGCATCTTCTCTGATTTTTTGAAGGTTTCAAGTAATTTAAGACCCAATGGCACAGCATGCAATTTTTAAAAGAAATTGTATTTGCGGAACTTCATCAAAAAAGCAAAATTATTAGCCATTGTCTTCTGCTATTCTGATTAGTTAAGCACGGACATTTCCAAAAATTTATTTGACGCAAATGGATTTTCTTTATTTTTATACTGAAATATAATGATGAACCATCAGCTGGCCCCCTATTCTTGAAATCAAAGCCGGATATTCTATGCGGGAAAGAGCCAATGCCGCAGAACAATGAAGTTTACCGTAGTTCTTATGTCTATGTGGAGTGCTACTTAATGTATTTTGAGCTGGGTATTACTAAAACGAGTAACGCAGTAACGAGTAACGAGTAACGGAGTAACGGGAAAACGAGTAACGGCAAAAATATTCGAGGGGTAAATAAAATAAAACGAGTAACGGGAAAAAAATAAAAGGTATAAAATAATAAGAATAAAATAATAATAAGAATAATAATAAAAATATTATTTTAATACGATCGTTTGAAAAATGTTTAGTAAATTTAAAAAATGCGAAAGAAAAAAGACTTGGCGAGGAGGAATGGGCTTGTTGTTTTCGCGCCAAATGTCACGTGTCAGGTCAATTTACAACATGGCGGCAAAAGAACGAAAGAAAGGTGAGTACGACACTTTTCTCCTTTGTGTCAGTCTTTTCTCGGAGAAAACAGTAGTTTTGTTTGATCAGGGACTAGAATTGTGAAAGCGACAAACGATGGTTCGATCCGTTCGGTTAAATAGCGAGAAAACAAAGCAATCAAAGCACTTGTTACGAACAGCGAAACACTGCAATGTTGCTATTGTCCGAGTATTGAAGGATGAGTTGAGATTTCTTTTTGATGTTATCATTATTCTTCCTTAAAAACAGGGCCTGGCGTAGAAGTGATCATATTAGACAGCTCCAGTTCTGAAGATGAAGGTAATGAAGGCGTTAATGTTTGTGAAAGTCGAGGAACATGACCCTGCATGGATCGAAAATCAGATGGATTTGCTAAATATTATCAATGTTTCCCGTCCAGGTTCAAATCCAGCAAAGTCTTCCTCTGCCTCTAGATGGATTTATGTTCGATGGCCCCGAATTCAACTCCTCTACTCTTTGTAAATAGCCAACTAGTCTTCCTCCTGTCAGTTGCGATTTTTAACAAGTTTCTGTTGATTTGCAATATTTGTTTCCCTTCAGTATTTACAGTGTCCCTTTTATAATAGCAGCAGTGCTAAATACAAACAGTGATTTATTTATTTATTCCGGTATTGTTTTAGTCTTGATTCATTCTTGAGAGACACATATTTTATTATCTGATTTACTTTAAGTAAGTTTAAGGCTCTCCATAACTACAAGTAAAAAAAACAAAACATTTGTATGTCTATGACGAGCAACCTTGAAATCGCGATGCCATCGTTTGCGTGGCATATGGCGGGCAGAATATTATTTACCCCTTCAATGGTCTGCTAGATATTTTATGCTGCTTTGTAACATTTTTTCTTTCTTATTGCCAAAATAGAATTTTTATTGCATTTAATTTGTGCTACATGCAAATTTTTGGTTCTGACAAGCACTTGCAAGGCATTTTGTCCCAGTTATCAATATATATAAATTTTTAAATTTGTTAGGGCTGAACCAAAATATAATGAAATGAAATTGGCACACAAGAAGTGCAGTACATTTTTTTTATTTTCATTCTGTCCACCCATCTTTTTTAGTCCTTCGAGAGTTTTGCCGTATGCCTAAATTATTTACCCATACAAATCATTACATTGGAGGCATATTATTTCTTTTCAGAGCAACATTTTCGACAAAGTATTGACAAGCTAGCAGAGGATCTAAGTCAATTGGAGAGCCCAAAAAAAGAAGAAAAAACTGAGCACACTGTAAGTTATTTTTGACATCTTATATAAAAACAAATAAAAGAAAAATGTGATTCCATTTTATTGTTTTGCTGTATTAAGAAGAAAATGACTATTATTTAATTTTAAATATTTTAAATCTCCAGTCCTTTGATTAGAATATCACTTTTGTGCTTTTGTTATTTGGAACCTAATGGACCAGAACAATACTGTGGTATTCACACCCCAAGCCCCACACCCACCCAACAAAATTTGCATTTTGCCATTACTGTGGAACATTAGGTTAGACCAAAATGTCTAGACTTCTTCAATTTCCTAACCAGCATCCCATCCAATTTCACATGGAATTCAAATTCCCTCTATGATTTGATTGCTTTCCCAACCTTTATCAAATTTTAGTGACTCAAACTTTTTTTCTAATCATCAGGAGTAAGAAGGAGGATGATAGTGAGAAGGAAGATGATAAGTATAAAGACATAAGGTTAGTTATCCTTGGAGGTGGTAACAGCTGGGCTCATGATCAACCTAGTTCCCAGGACTTTTCTCTTTACGTCCTTGGAATGAGGTTGGGCTTGTGATTTTCTATAACAAATTAGTTAGCTAGGGAAGAGATGATGTATTGTTTGAGCAGAACTTTTGTATACTTCTAAAGTGTTTGAAGAAATACATCTATAGCAATTCATGAAAATGTTTTGTAAAGACTTAATGATTTTTTCAGACATCTTTCCCACGACCCAATAGTTGGGGTTAGGTTGGGGTGTGTTTGGGTGGTGGTGGTGGTGGTGGGGGGGGGGGGGGGGGGGGGGGTTGGTTTGGGTCTGGGGGCAGGTTAGTTATCCCTGAAATTCAAGGCGGGAATTTATCCCTTATCTCTTAAAAAACAACGATTATTATTTTTTATCCCTTAAACTCTCTGTATCTATTCTCTATCCCTGTAATGTTTATCCCCTTCAAATTGAAAGCTCAGACTTTGAATAACAGTAAACACAACAATTCATTCTCACATATTACGTCAGATTTAGCAAAACTGGAAGAAGAAAGGCGAGCGAAGCACTATTACATCCAAACTCCGAGATTAATTCCAAGAGGAAAGAAATACCACAATGCGAAAGAAATTCCGGGAGAAATTACATAAACATTTCTTAACACACACACGAGCGCGCCCTAAGCTAGGATTGGCTGTTCACTAAAGTTCACTTGTTCACTTGCAAATGGTCTCTGTGGAGGGGGATTCAGTTTCAACAAAAACAAAATGCGAGCAATAAGACTGCAAAAACCTAAATCTATTTTGCCAGTTATCCCTAATACAGGATATCTTACTCTCCGCCTCCGCCCCAACACGGTCAAACATTCACACAACTCTTGTTTTAATATCTTACAGTAGCAGTGACGACGAAAGTGAAATAGCGAGGTAGGTTTCAATATATAAGCAGTTATTTTTTGTGCATCAGGACATAATGTTTCAGCCGTTAAAAATGTTGAATATAGGATGTTTGTGAATCAAGCCAAAACAACCGGATTTTGAAACAATTTTTCTCTTGCATTTTAGGAAAGATACTCCGAAATTGATGTTTGGTGAATGCCCAGTGTTCGTGAGAGGGAAAACCGAAAAGTACTCGTTTGATGACGTAATGAAAATTTTGCTAGAGGAGCACCATCAAGACTTATTATGTCAGAAGCAACCCATGCGATGTCAGAAGGATATGACGTTCCTCATCGACATATCTAAAGTCAAATTACAGGACCTTCCTTGCGATGACAATGGCAGCTATTTTGGAAGTGGCTCACACACGTGGACGTACAAAGCAGTGGAAGATCCCAGAGGTGTGGAATTCGAGAGCCGAAAACGAGAAAAAGCTGAAGGCAACACAAAGCGAATCTATCTGCGAAGAATCTACCGAACATGCAAAGCAGCCTCTGACTTCCGGCAGATTGTTTCGTATCTGGAGGATGCAAATGGAAACGTCATAAACAACAAAGCAATGCTCCAGTACAATTTCAAGGGCGAAGAACACTCCTTTCAAGCTTTGCCGCACGGTAAAAGGAAGCATTCATCAACGGCATTTCTCCCAACCAACAAAAGTACGAAGGAAGAAATCAAAGAAGAAGCCAGGAAGTCCAAACCCAAAAAGGCAATTTTGAAGTTATCGAAAGAGAAAGATCTACTCAATGCAAGTAGTTCAGCTGAAACACCACGGGATAACAAACAAGTTTACAACTTTAAGCACAGCGAACGTTTGAAGGGTACCGATGTTCAAAGCAGAAAAGATGAGATTTATGCAATTATGCTTCAGGCAGCAGGGGAAGAAGAGGAGGGAGAAGAGCCATTTGTACACAGCATCGCATCGTGGCCAGAACCCATGTGTATTCTTGGCTTCCAGTCGCAATTTCATGATATTGCACGGTTCTGTATTGACCCCAGTATTCATGGTCTTTTCACGTTAGACACCACCTTTAATCTTGGAAGCTTTTATGTAACTCCGACAGGGCTGGCAATACTCCGCTATTCATTGGACCAACCCTAGTGCACATGACACGCTCATATGCAGCGTATTCTCATTTGCTTGCCAAGCTGAAAGAGTTGGAGCCAGATAGTAGTATAGGGCCATTAGATTTAAGCCTTGTTACTGCGTTCCCTTTGCGTTCCCTATGCGTTCCCTTTGCGTTCCCCTCATTAGCTATGCTCAATCATGACGTCATTACCTATACCTTTTGTCTTGTTGTATACTAATTTGGATTTCCTGCATATGTAATAAACTACCTATACCTATACCTATTCCTTTTGTGTTATTCTGAAACAATAGGAACAATAGGCCGGCCCAAACTTGCCCGCTCTATTCACACCCTGATTGGATCTTAAGATTTGTATTGTCTGTTTGAATAAAAAGCGCAGTTTCTTTGAAAGCGTCATTCCTGAGGTTCACTCGCTTACTTGGAAAACTTTGTTCTTGTTCGGTTAATTCGAAACGTTTATTCCGTTGAAAATGGCTTTTTTTACAAACGTGGATGCTTTTCAAGCTGCTTTGAGCGCTTGTTTGTCTGTTCGGGATTGGCAAATGTTGACTGATTCCATGCAAATTCCTGAAGAGTGGTTCCCGTTGGCGTTTGCGCGATTGACTGAACTGACTGTGCAAGAATGTGAGGTGAGTTGGAAGTATATTTTTTATTCTGTTTTCTAAAACGACAGTCTCGTTTAACCAATTTCCCTTTTCTTTTACAGATTCCATCGGATCATTCCGCTGAAGATCTTTTACTAACACCTGAGGTTATTCCAGAAACCGCGATAATGGTAAGTGAAACGCTTTTAAGTTTGCTAGTTGATTTCTAAACTTTGTTGACCAGCCGGTAAGGCAGAAACGTGAACGATAGATCTGGATAAACGCAACGATCTTTATTCACAACAGGCGGCCATGCTTTCTTGTTTCACACACACAAGTAATACCGCTGACCCTAAGTTACACAGTCCTACCAACATCCTCCCTTACAAAGAGAAACTATTAACATCTTAATATGTTTCTTAACCCAACAATAAATTCTTAACAGGAACAGATAATGTCAGGTAAGAGTCAGAGCGCTATTGTGATAAGCACATTCTAGTGTTAGTCTTTTTTTGTCAAAGGTCTAGTCTCTTCGGTGGTCGAATCGGTCGACCGTAACGAGATGTTTGCGCTGGACTTTCAGCCGGTGAAGGCGAAGCCACGCCAGGACTATCGGCAGTGGGGACTGCTGCAGCTGGTGTAGGCGTGGTCACAACAAGATTATCAGCGGTAGGGACTGCTGGCTGTGTGACGGCAGGTTGCTGATCACAGGTAAGCGAAGCCTCGGCAGGTCTTAAGTGAGTTCTGTTCCGTCGCACTAATCCGTCTTGCGTTCGGATGATGTATGAACGTGGTGTGACCTCGTTTAAGACTTCTCCGTAGTTCCACCTATCACCCCGATGTTTATCGTTGGGTTTGCTGTAAACAAATTGCCCAGGCTCAAGCGGCGTCAGTTCCTTGCTGGCAGTTTTGTCATAGTAAGCTTTTGCTTTAGCTCTTCTGTCTAGATGCTCATCACACACCACTGCTACTGGTGGTACAGACTGCTGTAACAACGATTCAGACACGGGCAAAATTGACTTTGTTCGACGGCATAGAAACCTCTGTGCCGGGGAGTAGGTCATACCTTGAGGCGGTGTATTCCTATGCTCCAAAAGACCATTAAGCAGGTCGGACTTTTTTAACATCTTTTTTGCCTCTTTTACAGCAGATTCTGCTTTACCGGTGGCTCTCGCATAATACGGTGATCGGGTGATCAACTGGAAATCATAAGCCTTGGCAAAATTCGAGAACTCTTGAGAGACATACTGGGGCCCATTGTCCGACAAAAACTTATCAGGAACACCATAACGGGCGAAGTGTGCCTTTGTGACTGAGATAACATGTGCTGCAGTGATGTCATCGTTTAACAAGTCAACCTCGAACCAGTCACTGTAATGGTCTACTGTCACGGCATACCAACGCCCTCCCTGCTTGAACAGGTCTTGTGAGATAAACTTCCATGGGCCTTGTGGTATTTCATGAGACAACATTGGTTCTTTTGGTAGTGATGAACAGTAGCTAGCACACACAGAGCATTTGGCACTTTCTTGGAGAATTGCCGCTTGCATTCCAGGCCAGTACATCACTTCACGTGCACGACGCACCATACTCTCGCCCCCCTGGTGACCTTGGTGGAGTTTTTTCAGCATAGTAGACTGTAATGCCAGGGGTACGACTACTTTATGTGACTTGTACAGCACACCATGATATACTGCAAGTTCATCCCTCCATGGGTAATACTGACGGAGCGCTGTTGGAACATGGCATTTGTCAGATGGCCATCCATGAGCCACAAACTCACACAAGACAGACAAGCTAGGGTCAGCTTTCGTTGCTACTTTGATTTCCTCCAACGTACGAGGGTGCATTTCGGGGGAATTCAGTTCTAGGCTCTCCAGCTCTGTTCTGAACAACTCATGATTCTCCCCTGAGTAACACTGAAACACTTCCTCTTGGGGACCAGAGGGTGCAAGCCGATTTAAAGCGGCTCTTGACAAGGTATCTGCCAAGTACATGTACTTGCCCTTCTTATACACCACCGTGAACTTGAATGGCTGAAGCTGAAGCATCATGCGCTGTAAGCGCTTTGGCGCATTACTTAAAGGTTTCTTGAATATAGTTTCAAGAGGTTGGTGGTCAGAGTGTACTACAACGTCTTGCTTACCATACAGATACTGGTAGAACTTGGTGCACGCAACTTTAATGGCCAAACACTCTTTTTCAATAGGAGCATAGTTGGTTTCAGTGGCCGACAATGTGGAACTGGTGAAGGCCACGGGTTGCCCATCCTGTAACAATGCTCCCCCCAGACCCGTGTCACTGGCATCTACTTGTAACACACATGGTTTGTTCACATCAAAGAACTTCAACGTCGTCGCGTTTGCAATTACCCTTTTGGCTTCTTTGAAGGCTTTGCCATGCTGCGTGGACCACGACCAGACTGCACTGGCGTGTGTCAGTTCATTAAGTGGCTTCACAATTTCGGCAAGATTCGGCGTGAATCGCGACAAATAGTTGCACATACCCAGGAACCGCTGAACTCCCTTAACGTCTTGAGGTGGGTCCATGTCAACTATGGCTTGAACACGATCAGGATGTGGGGAAATTCCACTACTACTGAGAAGATGCCCCATCCAGGTAACCTGCTTGACTTTGAATTGAAATTTCTTTGGGTTTAGCTTAAGGTTTACTTCTCTGCAGCGCAACATTAAGTTCCATAGGTTCAGGTCATGATCTTTTTCTGCCTCCTCAACGGAATCTCCACTGCCAAAGACTAAGATGTCATCGGCCTTGTTAACAACACCGTTCAGGCCTTCCAGCGCTTCGTGCTGCCTTCGCTGATACTCTTCTGGCCCTAAACTTACACCAAACGGCATACGCAACCAACGGTACCGCCCTATTGGGGTGTGCATGGTTGTTAAAAATGAAGAATCCTCATCCAATACAATGTTCGTGAACCCTTTATAAACGTCCACACAGGAGAAAATTTTAGCATTGCTCAACTTTGGCAATAACTCGTCAACAGTGGGAATAGGGTACTTTGGGACCTCAATGGCTTTGTTAACGGTTTGACTGGGGTCAATACAAACGCGTATGCTTCCATCAGGTTTTTCTCTGTAGACACTGTTAGAAATCCACGCCGTTGGTTCGCTGACTTTCTGCAAGATACCCTGCTTTTCCAAGTCACGTATGGCCTCTGCTACTTTCGTCTCTTTGGCCACAGGACACCGATGGGGATGAGCTTGAACTGGAGTCACATTAGGGTTCATGGAGATGTGTAAGGGTGGGCCCAAAGTTCCTAAACCTGTATGGACATCCTTGAAAACATCCAGTACGATGGCCTTGGTTAAATCTCCCCATGGAACAGGCACATGAGGAGCACTAAACTGGCTGGGACTACTTGTTTCTGGCTTCTTTTCAGCAACAACTGCAGCAGTATCATGTACATCACTTTCACCTCCATGACTGTGGGTTACTGGATCAATACTACTGGGCAAGTCTGACTCGACGGATTTAAGCTCTCTTGCTCGAATATCAGGTAGAGTGGTTGGTACGGTATCCCCGTGTAAAGTGTCACTATCTCGCAATTGACACACTGTTGCAGTACTGTCTTTCGGGACACTTGGAGCTAACAGAGGGGTAGTTCCTTTTATCACAATCAGCCCCAACTTGACACAGTCGGATCCACTTAAAAGGGGTGGTTGTGATCCCATGTCCTCCTTACTCAACAGCTGAAATTCAAGAGGGTAACACTGTCCTTGAGTTTCACAAACTAACTCGACTTGCCCCACAGGTGTGATAACACCTCCTCCATAGGTGTGCAAAGTAGCGTGAGACGGCCTGATCAGTGAATTGACATCAAACCCGGCTGGACACATACTCCAGAGATCATCCACTGCCAGTGTATTGGTTGTTGAAGCTGTATCCAATTGGAGTGTTTTCCACACAAATAACTTCCTAGCTGCAGATAATTTGATTGCGGCAAAGAACTTTTTTCCTTTCTGCACTGAAACAGTTCTCACAGAGTGAACGTCCAAGGTAAACAAATGATATACTTCCCTCTCACAATCAGAACCACACTCATTAACGGCATTCACATTCTCAGGTTTGCTCATACATTTCCTAGCCACATGCCCTTCTTTACCACATTTTCTACACACGTACTTAAGTAGAACTGCACGACACTTTTCTCTAGGATGACTAGGCTTAGCTCCACAATAGTTGCATTCAATTTGGTACGATCCTTTACGCTGATTATCACTTTGAGACTGAGAATTCTTCCCTTTCGAACGAGAGGTTTTATCCGCCCAGTTGACTTGCTCCTGATCTCCCCGCATTTGCCTCATCAGTCTTTTAGCATCAGTTGAAGATTCATAGTTTTTAGCTATTTCAACAACAGTTCGAAACGCCACAATTTCTCCTACCTTGTTGCGATGACCATTAGTATTCAACTTTCCTTGTAGAGTTTCATCTACTAAACCAGCAATGAACCTGTCACGACAAGCTTGATCCTCAAAGTCCCCATATTCACAATATTTGGCTCGCTCTACCACTCGACATTCCCAAGAACTAATCGATTCTCCTTCGGCTTGAAACATGCGACCCATTTTTGTTCGCTCGGCTTGAACACTCACACTGCCACCAAATCTCTTAACAAGAGCTTGAATAACTTTCACTGGGTTGCTATTATCCTCGTCAGATAAACCCAGCGTCTTGTTATTTGGGTTTATTAGCCTCTTCATCTTCGGTGGAAGCGTGGCTCGCAGAGTAGACAAGCAGAGATCAGGTTTTTTCCATTGTGCGGTTCCACTCTCGCCGCCAGTGTCATATTTGCAGCCTTCTTTCGGAACAAACCAACCCATCACCGTACAGTAATCAATGTAGTCTAAAATGAAACAGTCGAGGGCTTCTCTTTCGTCTAACCCTTCTTGCATCTGAGGGACCGGAAAACCGACCGGTGTACCCGCCATTATAACAGCAACCGTGACCAGGTTTGTTATAAACAACTTGACAACAAAATGGCGGGAACAACTCGAACGAAAACTACCACAGTTCGATTTCATCCAGTGAAGACGGTACAACTAAAACTCACTGTAAACTTCAGGCGAGTGTTCGTCTACTTCTGACACCATGTTGACCAGCCGGTAAGGCAGAAACGTGAACGATAGATCTGGATAAACGCAACGATCTTTATTCACAACAGGCGGCCATGCTTTCTTGTTTCACACACACAAGTAATACCGCTGACCCTAAGTTACACAGTCCTACCAACACTTTCTTCTTATTACTATTCCCACTGAGAAAACAAGGCGTGCGAGCGAAACGCTTTTAAGTTTGCTAGTTGATTTCTAACTCATAACTATTCCCACTGAGAAAACAAACATGCGAGCGAAACGCTTCTAAGTTTACTAGTTGATTTCTAAACTTTCTGGCCATTACTTAATCTTAGAGCGTGAATTTTAACTCTTAGATTATTTAAACGTTGCTATCAATTTTCTCATTTGACCGCATTTTGTTCTCTTATCACAGGCGTCAAGCAATGAAGTCCCGAGTACAAACGTGGAGGATGAGTTCGACTTTTTCGATTCGGTAAGTTTATTTTTCCCAATTCAAACTTGGTTATAAAGCTTTGTAGAACTAAGTTCCCTGCACTGTTCAAACTTTTAATTATAGGAACTTACACTGAACTAAATTTGCATGGAAAATTAGCACCTCTTTGTTCAACGAGTTAAGACCTGATGAGATTTTAACCAAGCCTAATACCCACAGGATTTATCTTAACTTTAATTAATCTCGCAATATTCTTTGCTTTACAGTTTACGAATACTGAGCTGCGAGAAATCGAGGATATGGAAAAGATTTCACCGGGAAATGTAAGTAATTTACTCTGTGTTATTAGTGAATTTTCCATTATTAAGTGACTTCGATATTTTATGTGTTCTAAACAATAACGCAAATCTGTTTACTCATTCTTAAAGTAAGCGGTCCATGTATTCTAAATTAATTTTGTCGTGTTTTCTTGTAGGATAACCACGATTCCCATTTACCGTCGGAGGTGCAAACTGGTTTATGCGACGAAGTAAGTATTTCGATTTCATTTCCTTCACAATTATAATCATCATTTGGTGTATATTGTTCAAAGACTCATGTTCTTTTATTATTTGCAGTGGCTGGGAGAGACGAATCAACTGCCGACTTGGAATCCTCTACAAACCGTAAGCGACTTGTTTCTTTTGTACTGTCTTTTTTTTCCTCGCATTTTTCGTAGAGAATCGATTAAGTTATCAGAAGCGATCTGATCAAAAGCTCAATTCTCTTGTCAATTTCGGTTTACTTAAACGTTTTAGAGACATGTTTATTGGAACTTATATCAACGGAGTTGTTTTTACGCTTTCGCGTCACAGTCTTGTTCTAAAATGTTTGATCGAATGTTTTTTTTTCTAAGAAAGTGATTTGTTTTTAGTCTTGTTCTAAAAGCACGTGTTTTCTATTAGAATCTAGGCACAATTCCTTCTTTATCGTTGACTGATCAAACACTCAATTCTCGTTTCATTGTTGTACAATATTCACATAATGCTTGACCGAGCGAAGACTGGGTAATCCAAAATGGCGGATGGAGCCTTGAAATCAAAACAAACGCTGGTTTCCCTCGAGTTTTTTAAATACTTTATCTCGCTTTCATTTTGTTTATACCCAAATAATTAGATGGACTATTTGTTAGTGGAATGAAGACAGATTGTCACCGATTAACGTTAAGATAGAACTTATTTATCGATACTATAGTTAAGCTTTGCTAAGACTAGTTAATAATAATTAATTGTAGGATGTTCAAACGGGTTCTGGGCAACCCCCGGCAAAAAAACCTCGCAAGGAACATCGCTGCGATACTTGTGGCAAAACGTTCACTCGCCCAAACCACCTTCAGACCCACCCACGCATCCACACTGGTGAAAAACCGTACGAATGCTCACGCTGCAACAAACGGTTTAGGAAAAAGGAAGACCTTACGCGGCATCTCAAGGCGCACGAGAAACGCATCACCGAACGTACGTTTGCCTGCAACACTTGTCACGAAACATTCCACAACCGCGCACCTTACAACGCTCATATTCGCACCGCGCATCAATCTTTACAACAAGCTTCCACCCCCACCACTCGTAAGCGTACCGCCACGAAGACTGTAGAAGCGCCACCCACTAAGAAAACCAAGAAAACCCTGAGTACGACCCCAGAACAAGCCCCAGCAGCTAGCGCTGAAGACGCCGCTGTCAGCTCGGATTGGCAAACTGATCCTGTCCTGATTCCTTCGAACTTGGTTCCTAGTAGCGAAGAAGATCTTGCTCAGCTGTATCGACAACACTGGCCCCAGATCCGCACCAGATTCAGTCGCCGCAACCGCTTACAAGATTGGTACAATTTTCGCCTATCCACGATCAGTCCTGCTTCCCTCCGCGAACAGCTGAGTCGTATCTTTGCTGACCAGACGACCGTTTTCAAAGTGAACTTCTCGTTTGGGTTTATCCTGCGCAACACAGAAACCACCGCCTTACAGTACCACCACTCCTCCGCCAACAATAACCTGGTGTTAGAACAGCCGTTCCTGATTTCAAGTCCAGACGATTTAGAGCGCGCTATTCAAGAAATCAGCAACATCGATTTCTTAGAATGGATTCGACAGCAGAGGCCAAATAGGTATCAGTGAGCGTCATGGCGGACGGACGTGTGACTGTCAGCTCTGAAACAGTAAGCACCGAACAACGTGAATTCTCCTCCGAACAAGATATTCCAGATCCGGCAACTTATGTCTCTTCTCTCAAGACGGACGAGTTAAAAGCAGAGCTGAATAAGCGTGGACTCAAACGAAGTGGAAATAAAAGCGTATTAATCGATCGACTACTAGCCGCCATTCAATTTGAAGACCATGGTGAGGAACCGATTGAGAGAAGCAGTTTGAATGCTGATATGGATGAACGTGAAATGGCCTGGACTTGTTTGAATAACAAGCTCGCAATTGAAGATTTATCTTCTTTTATTGAAGCTAAAGTCAAAGAAGTCTGCCGCTTTGAAATTGAGAATCTTAAATCCGAAGCGAGCGCGTCCTATGCAAATGAGCTGGTCATATCACTGCAGAATGCGAACAAAGAACTTCAAGAGAAACTGCAGGAATTGGAGTCCCACCACATCATTTTGAAAAAGGAAGCTAACTCGCTGCGTGAAGAGAACAAGAGCCTTTTAACAGTCATCCGCCTTATGAACAACGAACTTCAAAACCCCAATGAAGTAAAGTGTGTTCCTACTACTTCTACTAATTTGCATGACCAAATATCTGAAAGTGTGAATGGTATGTCACCAGTGCTTGACAAGGAATCCCCCTGGGTATCTGTAAACAACGTGAAGTCCAAACAGAGGAGCAAAAGCAAAAAGGCAAATCTTTCAACGAACGCAAACCCAGCTGAACCACATCGGCCGACTATTGAGCGAAATCAAATTAGCCACCAAGATCGGCAAATTCCGAATGCTGCACAGCAAATGCAGAATCCTTCTATTTCGGTCTCTTGTGGAAATCCATCAACAGATCGTAGGGGCAAAAAGAAGCTTGTCTTCATAGCTGGGGATTCCATTATTCAACACGTTCAGGGTTGGGATCTATCAACGAGTGATAAGCATGTGGCTGTTAAGTCTTTCTCGGGTGCTCGAATTGCAGATATGAAGGATTACTTAAGGCCCCTGCTCAGAAAGGAACCAGATGAAATCATCCTCCATGTGGGAACTAATAACATACGCGACGAAAGTCCGCGCAACGTGGCTGAGGGCATTGTCAATGTGGTAACTCAGGTTCAAAAGGATTTCCCGACTACGCACCTTGCAATTTCACCACTGCTACCCAGGTCAGATAACTTAGAACTTAACGACAAAATTAAGGAGGCCAATAACATCTTAAAGTCGTTTTGTAGCTCTCGTGGGCTTACATTGCTCCGCATCAATAATATAGATTTAACTTGTTTAAATCGGAGGGGTGTTCACCTTAACCGCAAAGGGTCTTCACTTCTTTCAAATTGTTATGCTGATTTTCTTAACTCTAATTGAATATTTGGTAATGAGCCTGCTATCCCTACCTTGTCCCGGTCTAATGAGAATTTTAACCGGGAACTTGACCATGATGGTACATCTGTACCTGACCTAACTTTCAGTTTACCCAAACTTAAGGGCTTTAAAATTGCTTTTGTCAATATTGTTAGTTTGCCTAAATACCTTGAAGAGCTTCGCTTAAGAATGCAATCTCAGACATTAGACATACTAGCCTTAAGTGAGACTCGTCTTGATAATACCTTCACTGATTCTGCAGTGTCAATAGAAGGTTATACACTTGTTAGGCGTGACCGGTGCAGAGGTGGTGGTGGTGTTGCCATGTACATTCGTAACGTCATAGATTATAAAATCAGATCCGACCTTTCTGATCCAGATCTTGAGTTCTTGTGTATTGAAATTCAAAAACCCAAGGCTAAGCCATTTCTTCTTTCAAACTGGTACAGACCCCCGAATTCACCTATTGAGCTATTTGATAAGTTCGAGGCCCTTCTGGAAAAGATTGAAGCGGAAAATGTTGAATCAAATATACTAGGTGATATCAACTGTGACATGATGGCAGCTACCCCAGCTAATGAAACTAGACACCTTATTGAACTCTGCGACTCGTATCAATATGCTCAATTGATCAAGGAGCCTACACGCGTCACATCAAGTTCTAAATCACTTATCGACTTAGTTCTTACCAATGAGCCAGATAAATTTGTTACATCAGGCGTGTCTCATATTGGTTGCAGCGATCACAGCTTAATCTATGTCTCTAGAAAATTAACATGCCCCAGGTCGCTCCCGCGAATCATTAATTCGAGACAATACAAAAATTTTGTGCCCGATGACTTTATGAATGACATGGCGCTGGTTCCTTGGGACATAATAGAGCAAATTGATAACCCTATTAGAGCATGGGAGGTGTGGAAACAATCATTTTTAGCAGTAGCGAACCTTCATGCACCTGTTAAGAAAAGGAGAGTTAGAAACTCAAAGGCTCCCTGGCTCACGCCCGAAATCAAACGATTGATGTGGGAAAGAGACAGAATAAAGCGAATCGCAATCGTCACCAGTGATCAGTTGAAATGGGCAGAGTACAGGCGACTTAAGAATCGTGTAAACCATTCTATTAAGGCCTCCAAGAAGAATTACTATCATTCGTACTTTGAAGATAACGTTGGCAAAGCTAAAGCGACTTGGAATGGAATTAACACACTATTATCGCGAACGAAAAACTTTGCTCCGGCGTCAAAATTGATTATTGGTGACACGGTAATAACTGACCCTCATGAGCTAAGCAACGCTTTTAACAGGTATTTTACCGATATTGGCCCTAACTTAGCGGCTAACATAAATCCCCCTCGAGTCAGCTTTCGTGATTTTGTAGAATCTTGTGATAGCACCTTCGAGCTTGAATTACTCACTATTGACGGACTGCGCAAACTTGTGAACGATATTCCTGTGGGCAAAGCTGATGGTCTTGATGGTATTCCAACTTGCCTCCTAAAGCTATCATTTACAGTCATTGCGTCTTCTCTGACACATATTTTTAATCTAGTTATTTCTACTGGAATCATTCCCAAAGACTGGAAGAGTGCTAGAGTAACCCCAATTTTCAAAGCTGACTCGAAGGTTGACCCAGCCAATTACAGGCCAATTTCTGTACTTTCTGTAATTGCCAAACTCTTTGAAAAAGCCATTTTCAATCAGGTATATACATATTTAAATGACAATAAGCTACTTTCGAAATATCTGTCTGGTTTTAGACCTATGCACTCTACTCTTACAGCTCTTATTGATATTACAGACAATTGGTATCTTAACATCGACGATGGCTTGACGAATGCCATTCTGTTTATTGACTTAAAAAAGGCATTTGATACCATTGACCATGGGATCCTTCTGTAAAAATTGGAGCTGTATGGGTTTAAAGGTGCAAGCCTAAATCTTTTCCGAGATTACCTCTGTGATAGAACTCAGGTTACAGTTATAAATAACGTAAATTCTGAAACTAGCTTCATAAGTTGTGGGGTGCCTCAAGGCTCAATCCTCGGCCCCCTACTATTCCTACTGTACATTAATGATCTCCCTAACTGTAACCTTCTATCAGATGTGAGAATGTATGCCGATGACACAAATCTCACGTTTGCCTCCAAAGACCCTGAAGAGTTGTTTTCATCCCTGACTCACGATTTAGGAAATCTGAAACAATGGCTCGATTCTAACCGTCTAAGTCTTAATGTCCTCAAGACTAAATGTTTGTTTACAGGCACGAGGCAGAAAATCGCTTTGCTCCCTAGTGAACCACACATATGCCTTGATGGGCATTCAATTGAAAGAGTTAATAGTTACAAATGCCTAGGCGTTCAGGTTGATGAAACACTCTCGTGGGAGGCTCACATCTTCGAAGTTGTCGGTAAAGTTGCTAAAGTACTTGCTGCCCTGAGGAGGCTAAGACATATATGTCCCCAGAGTACCCTTGTCACAATTTACAAGTCATTGGTTCTCCCGCATCTCGATTATTGCAGCGCTGTCTGGGGCAGCATCGGTAATGGCCTCAGCCAAAAACTAGAGAAACTACAAAACAGGGCTGCACGCATAATAACAGGGTCTAGTTGGGATGCCAGATCTGCCCCGATTCTCCATGCCCTTAAATGGGATAGCCTCGCTGACAGACGTGTAAAACAACTGAAATCTTTAATGTTTAAAACTGTAAATCACCTTGTACCTGAATATCTGTCTGATAAATTCACCAGCGTCAATACCATTCACAGACATAATCTTCGAGGTGCGCAACATAACCTGTTTATTCCGCGACCGAACACTGAGGCCCTTAAGAAAAGTTTTCGTTATAGGGGCGCAGTAACATGGAACAGTCTGTCAGCGGAGGCTAAGCAGGCCACTACTTTAAATAGTTTTTATTCCGCTATTGTATATTAGTATTTTCTTAACTTAGTTTAGCATTTATTATAGGAGTTTTGTAATTTTTAAGTCTTAACTTTTTCTACTAGGTTTAATGTGCACGGCTCTTTAGAAGACCACTTTTTAGTGATAAGGACTCCGTGAATAAATAAAGTTATTATTATTATGGGTCGTGGATCTGGTTACGAATGTAACCTGGTTCGTAACGAAAATCCGCGATCACCCCATCGGTCGAGGAAAATATCTGCCCGGGTACATCGTGGACAATCGTGGAATAGAACCCCTCGATCGCAACCACCAGACTGGCAAACCGTACGAAGATAACTTGTGCTTCTTTCGCTGCCTAGCCCTTCATAACGGCTGCCACACAAAGAACTTGGAGAGAGAGACCAAGTACTATTACCAACAGTACAGGGACGCTGGTCTATCCAAGAAGAAGTTTCATGGCGTGAAGTTGTCTGAACTAGACGAACTTGAGAAATTGTACGAAGTCAATATTCAAGTCTACGCTCTCGCCCCGACTCAAACCCACGGCGAAGAAGATGATGAGGAAGAAACTAGACCTCACATCGCTGCTACACTTATCCGTCGTTCCCACCGCCATTATGACAGCACGATGTACTTGAACTTGTACAAAAATCACTTCTCGTACATCAAAGACCTGGCCCGCTACTCAAAATCGTTCTGTTGTTCACGCTGCGGCAAGTATTGGAAGCGAGCGCATAACTTAAGACAACATGAAAAGACCTGTGATGGGAAAGTACAGTTGAAATACCCGGGCGGAGCGTATCACGTCCCAAAAACCATCTTTGAGGAACTCGAAGAAGAAGGTATTATCGTCCCCGATGAAGCACGGTACTTTCCTTACAGAGCCACCTATGACTTTGAGTGCTACTTCGATAAAGAAAAAGCGCAAGAATTAAAGAACACCGAAAAATTGACCTGGCAAACGTCGCATGTACCACTGAGTGTGAGTGTCTGTAGTAACGTGCCTGGTTACCAAGCGCCCAACTGTTTTGTGTCTAACGGCGACCCGAACCAGATGCTTGAAGATTTTGTACAGTACCTGACCGAGATCAGTACCAAGAGCTCTTCTCTGCTCCGCGAACAATACGCACCTGTCTTTGAAGCACTAAAACAAGAATCAGAGCGAAGACGAGAACCGGGGTATTGATTTAATGGCAAGTGACGATGAAGGGGACGAGGAGGATATTGAGTCAGAGAACGAAGAAGATCGCGCCTTCTTAGATGAACAAGTAACGGAAAACGATCCGTCATTTTATAGAAGATTTAACGTGGAACTTGACCAAGGCGTAAGACAAGAACAGAGGCAGAGACGAGAAGAGCTAGCAGAGCTGGAAGATTTACTGTTTGGAGATGAACAGACCAGCGACCATAAAGTGTTGAACAAGCTCGAAGAAAAACTAAACGCATACATTCAAGAACTGCCTGTCCTTGGCTTCAATTCTGGCAAGTATGATCTCAACGCTGTGAAAGAATTTTTATTTCCCCACCTCATTGAGACTCAACCAGTCAAGTTCACCGTCAAGAGAAACAGCAACCATATGTGTCTCAAGACGGAACACCTCAAGTTTCTCGACATTACCAACTATTTAGCTCCTGGGTTCAGTTATGACCAGTTCTTAAAGGCTTACGAATGTCCTCAAACGAAAGGTTATTTCCCGTACGAGTGGCTTGACAACCTGGAAAAGCTAGAAGAAACATCATTACCTCCCCACGAAGCTTTCTACTCAAGCCTGAAGAACGCCAACATAACAGACGAAGAGTACGCCTATTGCCAACAAGTCTGGGAAGAAAACGAGATGTCCACATTCAGAGAATTTTTAGTCTGGTACAATAATCTCGATGTGGTACCTTTCCTGGAGGCGGTAGAGAAAATGAGTCAGTTCTGGCAAGAGAGAAAGATCGACATGTTTAAAGATGGCATTTCTGTTCCCGGTCTCACTTTAAAGTATCTCTTCTCTTACCTGTCGCCGCAAACGTATTTCAGTCTCTTCGACCAAGCAAACAGTGACATGTATCACCTTATCCGGGACAATAACACAGGCGGGCTTAGTATAATTTTCCATCGCTACCACGAAGCTGGCAAAACGAAAATCAGGGAAGCGGAAAAAGGCCAGGCTGCTAAGCTGTGCCAGAAGATCGTGGGGTATGATGCAAATGCTTTATACCTGTGGGCTGTGATGCAGAACATGCCCACTGGAAGCTACACAAAAAGAGTGGCAGAGAACCAGTTTAAACCAAAAGGGTCTGTTCGTATGGCGATCGAATGGCTGGAATGGGTGGCGCACCAAGAGAGAATCCATATTCGCCATCAAATCAACAATACAGAGAAGCGTATCGGTGATCGCAGACTCCCTGTGGACGGATTTAACGCACAGACACAAACCGTCTACCAATTTCACGGTTGTTACTGGCACGGACACGACTGCTCGCTCAATCGTGGTAAAGAGTTTAACGAAAAGCGCAAGAAGCCCATGTGTGAACTACTCGAAGAAACAAGAGCCAACACCGAGTATATCAAGAGCAAAGGTTACAACGTGGTAGAGATGTGGGAGTGCGAATGGCGACAGATGAAGAATACAAATCGTGAACTGCAGCGATTCATCGCTACCGAAGTAAAAAGAAAGTTGGATCAAGTGAAAACGATGAGCCCCGAGCGAATTTTGAGCGAGGTGCGAAATGAGCGTTTGTTTGGGTGCGTGGAAGTAGATATTCGCGTACCTGAGCATCTGAAGGACAAGTTCAGCGAGATGTGCCCCATCTTTAAAAACACCAACATCAGACCTCGCGACCTCCACGCGTGAGCCTCCCGCGCGCGATCCCAGGGAAAACACAACGTTAAAAAGTGTCCCTTTTGGCCCTCGAGGTCCCCGTGGCCCTTAATTGCTTGATAAATTAGCGATAAATTTCGTGTTTCAAACAGTTTTGATCAGTTGAAATCAAACTTTCCTAGAGTGAACATGGTGCAGCGAAAGTGTAAACATTGTCCCATTCATGATTGTCATGCGAAATTTTTAGTGCGATTAGCAAATCATTTAGCTCAAGTTCATAACTTAACTGAACTCGAACGGAGATATTGGCTCCAATTTGCTAAATTACAACACCAACATGGTTCGTGTGTATGGGAAAGAGGCTGAACCTAAAATTATTTTTCTATAAATCAAAGTGTTTGCAGTTTAATCAGTCAGTTGTGATCATGGATCCGAGGTGGAAACATCCGTTCCCCGCATTGGTAGCCGGACCAACGTGTTGCGGAAAAAGTCAATTTGTTAAACGGTTTCTTGAATCAGGAGAAGACGTGATTGATGGGGCGCCTGAAAATATTATATGGTGTTACGGGATTTATCAACCAGCGTACGATGAAATGCAAATGAGTATTCCTAACGGAAAAAGTTAACGCCCGGGCGTAGATTGGGGATGGACACCTTATTGAGACTTATATAACGGATTAACTGGTTGGCTTTCAGTTGAGGTTAGGGTCAGCAGTTTATATAGTTAAATTTAGGACTAAGAAACCCGAGAAGCTAGGTGGTACAGTGGAACGGTAGGCTATGTAAGCTTAAGCCTAGCTGAGGTCACAGGTTCAGTCCTGAGTGGTGACTTTAGATTTTCTTTTTTACACTTAAAAATTTATTGAAAATAAAATTCTAAGTGTCGACATTACGTTATGTAAGTCTCAATAAGGTGTGCGACCCCCAATCTACGCCCGTGATAAAATGTCACCCATTCCTAACATTACTTTTGTGGAGGGAGTCCCGAGTGACTTGGAATCTATGATAAATCCGTCGATTCGAAACCTTGTGGTTATTGACGACTTAATGCAAGAACTTGGTAATGATCACAGAATTACTAGTTTGTTTACCAAGGGCTGCCATCATCGCAATCTGAGTGTCATCTTTATTTTGCAAAACATCTTTCACCGCGGAAAAGAATTAAGAGATATGAGCTTAAACTGTCATTATCTAGTACTGTTTAAATCTCCACGCGATAGCAGTCAAGTGACTCATTTAGCAAAACAGATGTTTCCCGGTCATACAAAATATATGCAAGAAGCCTTCCAAGATGCAACCAAAAGACCTTATGGGTACTTATTATGCGATCTTAAACCGGAAACGCCTGCCGACTTCCGGTTGCGAACAAACATCTTCCCTGGGGACACCCAGTTCGCTTACATCCAAAAGGTATAAAAAGGCTGCATCACAGTGATATAAATCAGTTGAGCATGGCCCAGCGACTGAGAAAGAACCACGACTTTCTTAAACTCCTTGCCAAGTGTACTCCAGCGCAGCGTAAAGCGATTATGAAAGTAGCCGACGACGCTTTAGTAAGAACCATTTGTGAGTGCGTTCTCAACGTGTTAAAAGAAACTGTGCCTGTCAGTAAATCCACCAAGAGAAAACTTTAAACTCACAAGAAATCCTTGATTGCTCTAGCTGAAAAAAGTACGCCCCTTGCTAAGAAAAAGAAAATCTTGGTCCAACACGGAAACTTTTTAAGTGTTTTGTTACCACCCGTTCTTCGTGTATTAAGCTCCATTCTTACCTAAATGAATCATACCAAGCGCATGGTTCTCGTTCCCGAGAACACCCTGGAACGATTGCAACAACGCCAGCAGATATTAACCCCACCTGCGACTCAAACTTTAAAAAACTTAGACAGTGAAATGGGACAGATTTTATCCAGTAAAGAGCTAGATGATGACGAAAAAGCGAGACTGTACAATCAGGTGTTACAGCGCTATCTGACTTATTACGATCAGAGAAAAGGACAACCACTTCAAGTGAAACTAACAGCCCCTAAGCCCGTGGAAACTCCTAAACCAGAAGAAAGTGAAGAAACAGACACCGAAGTGGAAACTATACCCACGGCGGTAGAAGAAGAAGTCATGAAAAGTGTACCTAAGATGTACAAAGCTGGGGCTAGACAACTCTTGGATAAGATAAAACAAAACCGAGATGTATTGCAGTGGAATGAAAAAGGGGAGTTGTTGTACGAAAACAAACCGATACCCGGGTCTCACGTGGTGGATTTGGTCAATGATATAGTACGTCACCGCAAAGGATTTGAGCCTGTTGGATGGTCAGTGTTTGCGAGAGGTCTGGCGCGAATGAACGTCCCCGAAAACTTAGTGCGCAATCCCCAAAGACAGAGCACCATCCGGGAGTTTAAAGCAAGAGTGAGAGATGAGACACCGAATAGTCCCTCTCGTTGGCTTCCTTCCCCACCTCCTTCCTCCTCACCCGCGAAAAAGCAAAAGCGAAGGATCGCAAGTCCACGCCCTCAAGCCGTTCGCTGGTTACGATTATAACAAGAGACATTTTTTTTATTGTAATCACTTCTTTATTTTGATCACTCAATAAAATACATTGAAAGGAAATTCACCTTTTCGGCGCTAGATTTCACGTGTAGTGTCACGTGACTTTTGATGTAAACAAACCGCCAAAGTTCGGACATCCGTTCTGAGCCACGTACTACAAGTGTACGAACTACGAGTCGTTATTTCAAGTTCCCCTTAGTATATATTTTTTCCATTGCTTAAAGCCTTTGAAACTCGAATAGTTCCAGTTTCATAATGTCAAAGCAGAAGAATAAGCGCGACTTTAACACCATTAATGCGGCAGAACTTAAATAATATTTGCAGGAACGTGGAGTTTCAGTATAAAGCGGATATTTAAACAACTGATTTAAAAACTTCGCTAGTGGAAATCGCCTCTGCAGTTGAAAGAATGGTTTTGCCAGTGGATCCAGATAATTTTGTAATTCATGATATGCTAATTCCTAATTCATTCTCCCTGAAGACCGGTGAACAACTTCACTGACTCGTCGCCGCCGTTTGGATTGCACGACAATTTTACTGATAATTTACCACTCCACTGATTACGACAAGCAGGAACTCACCGCTTACAAGTCATTTGACGATTATCGGTTATTCAATGATGGGGATATCGTACATTTAGTTTTCTATGGAGGATTTTAGGGTAGACTAACCGTTTTCCGCGGGGAGCAAGGAAATCGGATACGTCTGCGTATAAAAGGCTACATACCAACCGCCAGAGGTCAAATTCTACAAGAGAACACCACGGGAAAATATTAATTTTGTAGATCCAAGCTTAGCAAAGAGAGTTCAAGCTTAAAAAGAAAGCTATTTAACTTGAAGAGATTTGAAGTTTGTCTCAGTCAAGGCTGTGATTTTAGCATTCATTCGCTTCGCTTTACAGCTGCGTAGAACTCGATCGATGTTTATGTTTCCTCCGTTGGCAATTTTGACAGTCTGGCGACTGTTTCGGTTTATGCCGCTATTTTTCATTCAGACAAAAATTGATTAACCTGAGCGCTCAGGAAAGATTCCAGATAACCATCATTGAATAAGCGATAATCGTAAAATGACTTGTATCAAAGCGGCGAGTCCCTGCTTGTCGTGGAGTGGAATATCGTACAACCCAAACGGCGGCGACGAGTTGATTCTCTTCACGGTGTTCAGGGAGAATGGATTGGAAATTAGCAAATCGTGAATCAGTTATTAAATTGTCTGCATCATTGGTTTTATCTTTTCGAAGTTTGGATCCAGTAGCAAATCCATTCTTTCAACTGCAGAGGCGATTTCCACTGGCGAAGTTTAGTCTGCTAATACTGAAACTCTACGTTCCAGCAAATATTTTTAAGTTCTGCCAAATTCATAGCGTTGAAATCGCTCTTATTCCTCTGCTTTAACATTTTGAACCTGGAACTATTCGAGTTTCAAAGGCTTTAAGCAACGGAAAAAATATATATTAACGGGAACTTGAAAATAGCGACTCGTAGTTCGTACACTTGTAGTACGTGGTTCAGAACGAATGTCCGAACTTTGGCGGTTTGTTTACATAAAAAGTCACGTGACACTACACGTGAAATCTAGCGCCGAAAAGGTGAATTACATGGTGTGTTTACTGAACTTTGTGTTGTTCTTTTGATCCTTGTTTGGTTACATGGGTATGATATTTTTTTAGACTAAAAGGGAAGTGTTTTTCGATAAAGCGTTTTACAAGAAAATCATTTCGGTGCTTATTGCTAGAAAACCTATGTACAATGGTGTTCATACTAACATGGCGACAGCGAAATAAGGCATAGTACAAGCTATAATGCCCACACACTTTTGAGTTTATGCTTTGTAATGTCACAGAGTTAAACATCCACTGGGTAGAATTACTTTTCAAGAAATCAGTAAATGTTCCAGTATAATTGCTTGGCGGTAATCCGTAAGAGTCGAAAAATTCTCCCTCGCAATCCTTGGTGAAATAAAACGCAACCCAATGTGATCCGGGCTTGTCACTTGTATCCACATTTGCAATGAACAGGGCTGGGTAGGATGAAACACTGTTTGGTAGTTTATCTGAAGGATACACTCCTTGAAACACGCCTCGGGTATATTTATCCTTTCTCAAAATAAGCGTCAGTTGAACGGTATCCATTCTAGTTTGTAAAGTCGAACAAAACGTTCCGATTAGTGTCAATCTCAATCACGTTTTGAAACTCGGCGTAGACAATGAGGTTCACTGTGTTGGCAAGTGGCTGACTAAAATGAAGCTCGACTCGAAGGTTGCCTTGTTTTATAAGTTCAAAATGTTCACCCGGGCAGTGATCTGGGGACAAGTCAAAACAGAAAGCGGTGTAACCAGAACCATAATCGCTTCTATTTATCTGGTTGCCTGTATCCTGGGCTAGCTTTCCACTTCCGGAAAAAAGGCTTTGATATCCAGCTATAATATTCTGACCACCGGCCTCGTCAAATTTGAGAAACAAGGGTTTTCGAGGAATTTGTTCCCCATCCACGTACACACCTACTTGAGTTAAGTTGTGATGTTTGAAGTTAAAGGGATTGGAGGTGTAAGTACCGTTAAATGCTTCTGTATCCACCAATACTAGTACTAAGCGCTTCGGAATGTGACCCAGGAAAAGATTATCTGGGGTGAAATTACTGAATGCTTGTGGTATGGAAAGGACTTTGCAGTCAACTCGGCGAATCGAATATTTGGCAGTCGTTTGCTTTAGCGCAGCGGCATGTCCCAAACTAATGGAAGAGGCTACTTTAACTTTGCGAATGTACAGGATTGCTTCTGTGATAACCACCTTGAAGTTGGCACCTCCAGCTGATGACAGCAAGCAGAACGAATTCTTGGCTCTGTTGAGTTTAATTCTCAGATTGACTCCGTTCAGTATTAACCGGTCTTGAAAGAAAATATCGCTGTGTATCGGTCCCATCATGTCCACCGTATTACTCTGTTTCGTGAATTCATAGCGAGCCTTTAAACCCATGTTTGCATCGGCATCTTCAGCCACTGGATTAACTGCATCCATCTTTCCAGGGGTATCTTTGTAAAACATAGCCATGGACAATTGACTTGTTTTGGCCTCTTCCCCGTAGTTCGGCAACGTTTCAATCATGGCGCGATAAGGGTAGGTATTGGTTGATGGGGAAATAAGTCGCTCGTTCAAAGACACATCCACTTGTGAAAACAAGGAATGGAGAAAAAGGTTCACGGGCCCTACTTCTGTGTTTAGGTCTAAAGCAGTACCGTTTGCTTTCGTGATCTTGGCTTTAACAAACAACTGGGTTCGTGCTAGGTCTAGATATTCTTCCCCAGTTCCCGAGACATTAAATTCGATCGGACCACTGTTAGTTATGTTACTAAGGGGATGATATTCAATCCATTGTCCCTTGGTGATAGATGTTTGTGTAGCCGGAATCGTGAAAAGATCGAGTTCCGATTTCGTACACTCTTGAGATTCGTGATGAACAAAAGCCATGCTTACTTTGAAAAAAATATTCCAAATTTTGTCCGGGCTTCTTCTGCTGCGGAAATGTTTTCCGTTTCTTGCCTGGTGGCGAACTGTTTTTTCTAGGCTGTGCTTTCCTTTTTGTAGCTTTTTGACCCGCACCTGACTGCGCTTGCGAGGGATTCTGGGAAGCAAGTTCACTGATAGCTTGTTTGGCTCGTTTGCCAACCACCGTTTTTAATTGTTTTCCATCCATCACATCTTGAGCAATATTGACACCGGTTTGCAACGCTTTTTTACCAAGTATTCTAGCACCCTGTTTCAGGTGAGGCACCGCCCAGCGAAAAAGACCTCTAAATATGGAACCTAAGCCATATCCTCGCTGAAATCGAGCTCCATGAAAGGCTGGTAAATTTCCACCTTTTTGTTTGGCTTGATCTAAATAATACTGTTCGTACAACTTGTGATTTGGCGTATGAATTTTCTTCATGTCACTCTTTAAAAGTACGGAGGTTGACTCTGACGAAAATGAAGTGTTAGCAACACTCTCCCAAACTCAAATGGTACAGACTCTCCGGTGTCCCGCTTTATATTGACTTCGATCGTCTCGAATTGCTTTCTGCTGACAGGTACGTATTGCGGGCGCACGAATGATTTGTTGATTCGTTCCCCATCTTTCCCTTCCACGGGAATAATTCGAAGCAAGGGAACTAGTGTGTCTCCGACATATTGCGGTTGAATAATATCGCAATAAATGTAAAGATCGTGAAAACCGTGTTCCAAATCCACTTCTCTAGGACCCTTGGTTGTCTTTGAAATCACTTGTTCCGGTGAAAATCCCAGAAAATATCCGAATTTGTCAAAATTCACTTCGGAGTTATTTTGCACATGAACTGTCACCTTTCTACTGATAGTATCATAGGAAAATGACACATCATTGTTGAAACGGTGTTCGTTATCGATCGACTCTTTCATTTTTGCAAGGATATCTTGAGTGGTAGGATAATGGCCTGGTGAAATTATCAGGGTATCCCACATACCGTGGAGTTTTTCATTCCGAACGAAAAATCTCAAGTCTTGAACATTATTCCAGCTATGTGGATAGTGGATTTCGGTTAACGCCACTTCCCATTCGCCTGTCAGATTAATGGTCTGTGGTAATCCAACCCGATACTCTGTTAATGTGTTATTTGGAAATTTGTCCAGACTACTATTACTGGGGAGATGTAGATAAAACTGTGTTACCTCCATGATGACTAGAAGTCAAATGATATTGTTACATAGGGAGGGCTTATTTTATAATTTACCACGCTACAACTATTTCATATAAAATCATACCTTTATTCACACAATGCCTTTTACAACTTTGAAATATTACTTTCCGCTACCCAACTATTAAATTTATTTGGGTAACCTTTCCATTTTACAAAATATTCAACTAAGCCTTTACGCTTTCTCTTGCGTAAGATCTTTTCCACACGATAAACATCGTCATTCTTGATAATTTTCTGTAGTTCAGATTCGTAAAATGTTCCATCTAAGATCTCCCCTGCATCATCTTTCAGTTTATAGACTGGTACTTGACGCGACATTCGTTTGTACACAGTAAAAATTTCTTCGGTAAAGTTAGGAAGGTAAGACTTTTCAAAGAGTCGCTTCGCTTTGCTGATTCTTACACGATCCCCCACTGCAAGTTTGAAACGAACAAGCTTGTGTACATCATCTCCATACAACGTTTCCCATACTTTGGTTTCGTTGGCCTTGGTAACCTGGCTTGGTTTCATTTTAATACTGCGATGGTAGGTATGATTGTAAGATGATACTAACTGTGGTAGCACATCTATATACGTAAGTGTGTTTTTAGCAGTAAAAAATTTGTACATTTTTCCCTTAAAAGAACGGTTGAATCTCTCAACCACCGACGCCTTTAATCCCGAGTTAGTTGTGAAAAAATCAATGTTGTTGTCACGAAGAAACTTCAGGAACACACGATTAAGAAACTCCGTGCCTTGATCCGTTTGAAGTTTAAGCGGTTTGCGACCAGAAGATAGAATCGTTCGAAAGGCCTTGACTAGCTCTTGACCCTCTTTTGTCTTCAAAGGAAGGACCCAAGCATACTTGCTAAAGACATCTAGACAAGTGAGGAGGTATTTGTAACCCTTGTTATATCGACTTAGACTTTGAACATCCACCAAATCAGCTTGGAATTGAGCATTTATGCCGGGAACAATGACTCTACTTCTCTTGTAATGTCTACGCGCGGGTTTATGAAGCGTATAAACGTCTTGCTGACTCAACCAATCTTCAACTTGTTTACGAGAAATCTTGCTCTTTCCTTTCTCTTTGACCGCCCTGTAAACAGCATCCAAACCACCGAAACTTGCGGGATGACTCGGATCGAGGTAAATGCTGGCGAGAGTTTTCTCCATCGCAGAACTCAGAGTTTTGTACAATGACTTTGCCACCACAACAAGCAAATACGCAACGAATGCGATTAAAAATTCTCTCTAGTGCAAGGGAGGGTGAAGGTGGACAGCAACCCATCACTAGTGACTTCTCTGACGATCGGAACTCAAATGACTATTCTTTCCACAGTGCTCACTTATATGTCTATTCTCCTATCTGGGTGAGAGTGGGAACGAGAAACTGGAATAATCGTTCCCAGTCCTCCTCGGTCAATCCTAATTGTTCGGCAAAATTTAAAAATACCAATAATCTTCCCCAATTAACTTGCGTGAATACTTCAGAATGGAGTTGTTTTAACTTGCTCAGTTTCGACCCCGGTAGATCGCAAAATCCCTCCTTCGATAACATAATTTCAGGTGTAGTAAAACTTATACTTTGTGCTACAAGGCGGTATAGGTCAAAACGAAATCGAAGCGAGGAAGGTCTTATACACATGTTAACTGAGAAAGAGACAAACACACACTGACTCAAATAAACATGCTTTATTACTTTTATAGACACAATTTGTTTTGAATAGCATTAATTACAACGTCAAGGTCCATTGGTTGTTCTTCTTTTCTAACAACAGTCTCAGGGCATTGAACCTCAATTTGGCTGTCAATTTCCATAGCACTGGAATCTTTGCACTTCAAGCCACAAGGCCCGTAGTAAATAGTATACAGGATACGACTTTTAAGATCTTCTCCGCAATCATCGAGTTCCAAGGAGGTAAGGTACATACTGGTCCAAGGTAGCTTTGGTAATTCAGTCACGTACGCTTCCCATGACTTGGCTAACTTGAAACCAAGAGCGCTGCACACGCTTTCGGCGGTTTTCATGACGATGTTGAGATCGATGTTTTCCACCACATCTTCTCGGTAATACATCCACGCATCTTCGCTATCCATCATGAGACATGAGTGTTGCCTTTGACTTGGGTGTTGAATAGCGCAACCATAACAGCGATCCACTTTTGCTTCTTGGATGAGAGAATCAAGCATTGCGGCGTACGTAAGCTGGAACACATGGCCGATAAGGCTAGCTATCTTTTGCCTTTGGACTTTTTCAACTTCATCTACTGTCAGAAAAGGTTTAGAGCTCGATTCGACTTGAATGTTTGGAACCATCTTGTAATAACGATTACGACTGAGAGTAATAAAATTTCCAGCAAGCTCAAGTTGACTCAGAAATGATAATGCTTTCAAAATTTTGCGCTTTTTATTCAAACAGACAATACAAAGCTTAAGATCCAATCAGGGTGTGAATAAAGCGGGCAAATTTGGACAAATCTATTGTTCCTATTGTTTCAGAATAACACAAAAGGAATAGGTATAGGTATAGGTAGTTTATTACATATGCAGGAAATCCAAATAAGTATACAACAAGACAAAAGGTATAGGTAATGACGTCATGATTGAGCATAGCTAATGAGGGGAACGCAAAGGGAACGCATAGGGAACGCAAAGGGAACGCAGTAACAAGGCTTAAATCTAATGGCCCTATACTACTCCAGATATTGATGACGTTCAGGCAACAATGAATGACGGGGAGCCCGGTCTAATGAAGGCATTGGATACATTCTTAAGGAACAGCACTAAACTGCGGTGTCTAGGACACTTTCGCAAGAACGTAAAGGATGAACTCTCTGCACTTGGCATTCGAGGCGACCAACAAAAGTACTTCCTGGATAAAGTGTTTGGCTTTGTGTGTGGAGATGTTAGAGTTGAAGGCCTTCTTGACGCTAGAGATGAGGAAGAATTTGACTCTCTTCTTTTGGCGTGCAAACGTGAGATGACGGAGACAGAAATATCAAATATGCCCTCATGCAGAACCATCTTTTCACAACTTGCTTCAGAAACATGGACATATCATGAAGAAATCAATGATCCTGGGCGTGCGAATTGAAGCAGGGCTAGACAGAAATGACAGCTGCACTTCCAACGATGCCGAGAGCAATAACCATGTCCTTAAAAGTGCTGCCGATCACGAGGAGATGTCTGCCGTTGAATTCATTAGTTTATCTAAGTCAGTAGCCCTTAACCAGCGCCAGGAAGTTACCAGAGCTATCCTGAAGAAGGGGGATTACCGATTTAAGAGCGAATATTCCAGTTTGGAAATGGAAGAGAGCAAGTGGTTCATGATGTCAAAAGAACAGCGAACGAGGCATCTACAAAAAGTTCTTTAGACACCAGTCAAGACGAAGCAGTCAAAGGAATCTGGACCTTCGTTGTCTGTCTCTTCCTTGTCAGCAAAATTGGAAAAACCGCAAACATTGCTTCATTGCATTTGGGCAAAGGCACACCAACTTCTTACCACAAGTGGAAGCATTTCGCAGTTACCATCTGATGCCCAATCTGATGAGCAGTCCACTCTTACACCGAAGCGCTTCACTGTACACAGCGAATCCAAGCCAGATTCTCCAAATGTTGTGAAGCTATTTGCAGATGGGTCGATGGAGTGCCCTTGCATCATGTTCAAGTCAAACTCAAAGATTTGCTCCCATTCGGTTGCTGTCGCTGAAAAGGAAATTAAAATGTCCTTGCCATTTATCTTGACTGGGTGCACACATCAGAAAGTAATTGCAGCATCTATAACTTGTCCACTAAAAATATCAATGTCCGAGCTGCAGGCCAAAAAGGAGGCAAAGAGAGGAGAAAGAAATCTGGCACAAAGAACACTCCAACATACACGATAACAAATCGGGAGCAGCTGGCATTTGGTACAGGGCCGTCATCGCAGTTTCAGCCAAATGTTTCAAGGCTATCAGCAGGATTAAACTCGGCCACATCACAATTTCAGCCAAGAGAGTTTGGGCGGCCGTCACCAATGACTATGGGCTCGTCAGTTTTTCAGGCAAGTAGTCTAGCCACACAGTCAGTATCCATTTCCTGTGGTCCATCCTTTGCCACCGTCACACCACAACCACAGTTCAATCATCTGTATGCCACACCACAACCGCCTGTACAGCCAGTAAATGTGCGTCAGTCATGCCAATCGAGTCCATTCTACCAGTACAGACCACCACCATGGCAAAACTCCAAATTTTTCACTGTGATGAACATAAACGAGTGTGTTGGATGCCGAAGGGAGTTTGCAGACCCCATGGGACCAGTTTTCACGGGTCTCGTTATTCAACATTTGGAACGTGATTTCTACCCGGATAAAGATGGCGCCCGCCGTATCAGCAGCGAACAAGCCCGCTACTACCATCCACAATTAAGTTGCATCCAGGCGAGGCATCCCGATTTTCACCCAAGATTGTTAAAACTTCATGCTGATCTTTTGATCGACAGTCTGCAAGCACAGCACCTGCTTCACCATCTGGGTATCCAGGCTGGCACTTCAAATGGAAATTGACTAACATGAGGAACTTAATGTCTGATGACATTAGTATGAAGGTTTTTGAAACTTGTTTTTACCTAGTAAATGGATTTTGCGTCACCGTTGTTGATCTAGAGCTATCTATAATAATGTCTGCATTTAAATTTTTGTCAATATCCCGTCAGAGAAAAAAAGGGGGGATGCATGCAAAAATTAATTGTTAATGGCAGCCAAAAAGAGCTCACAAGGGTATTAGTGAGAATAAGAAATAATGACCGCAAAACATGGATTTGGGAAACAGGAAATTTGAGTTTATACTGAGTGACTGTACTTTATCTTCCTGTACATTGCTCAATCAAACAACTACGTTAACACAACTTTAAAAGAATCGTTGCATGCGCTACGCACATTTAGGAAACTTGTTATTGTCAGTTTTATAAGCAGCTAGCATTCACCTAGTTCAGTTGGACAGGGGGACAAGAATAGCCTCATTTTGTTATGTGACTGATTTTTTCACAATAGAGAAAACCCCACCACAACTGTATTTAAAAGAATTGAATGGGTCAAATCACCAAGTTACAAAGGGGTGTTCTTTCGTTTATATTTAAATTTGCAAGCTTATTTATTGTTACGTTTTAAGATGTTTTCCTTTTACTATACTTGAATCGAAGCAACTCGCCAAATTTCGATTCTCCTGCATCTTGGTCCAATATGACTCAGGGAATTGAAAAAAAGAGATTTTGTTGCCTTGGAACCAAAGTAGTCTTTTGAAATCAGTGTGGAATGAGGAATGACGTATTCAAATAGATTAACTATCAACCTCAGCCAATAGTATTTCAGTGGACTAAGATACCGTGCTTTAGGATTTTCAGTATTCATATTCATTATGTTGGCAGTGTTAATAATTTCAAGTATTCATATTCTTTGTTGTTAAGTTTTGAATATTTTAGCCAGCAAACAGAAGCTTCAGTTCCTAGCTTTATAAGCAGACACTTATATTCCAGCAAAATCCAAAACATGGGGTGTACTGGGCTTGTCCATTTCAATTGTCCAAGATTATAGCGGCTAAATCATTTAAACTGGACAAGTTATTCACAGTTCCTTTCTAAAAATGTTATTTTGAGTTAGAAATGAGGAAAATACCAATTTTTTTTTTTGGTTTAACGAAATCACATAAAGTACTAGTTAGGGGCTGACAATTTAACTTTTGAGGAGGGGGGGGGGGGGTGTGGGTGATTTTTGGTGAGCAAGTTATTTTTTTCTGGCAACCTGGTGGGCAGGATACTTTTTTCCTCCGAAATGCACTACAGAATATTTTTTCCTTTGCAGCATTAATTTTTTTTGTATGCAGCAGTGCAAGAATTTTGTTCTACCTTTTTCCTGCTGCATTCAATTTTTTCCCACAACAAGCCCTTGCAGGAATTTGTTTTTCAAAATCCCCCCCTCAAAAGTTAAATGGTTGGCCCCTTACGTAAAACAATTTGGGTAAACAAATAGTTCAATAATTTTACCGCAAGGCAAAGGTGTTGCCTTCAGGTTTATGTTCCTCGCGTTGTGTTGTTGAGTGTTACTGCTTGTTTATGAGTAAAGGGGAAAACCCAGTATAACTGCCAACCTTAAGGCCTTATTAGCTGTCGCAACTCTAGAAGTGTTCACAGAGCAGCTATAATAACTTGTTTTTTGCTTTAATTTTGCAAGTAAGCCACACGATGTTTCTTTTTTATATATAAACTGGGTAATTTTCCCTTATCTAATGAAATTAATTTACTGCCTTTACTGGAAAAGTTTGTTTTGACTGCTAAGGTACCACCATACTTGAAAACAGGCCCTAAATATCATAAGTAGCTCATACGTTGTGGTTTTTATTAACCGAGAAGTGACTGTGTAACACCAGGCCTAATTTCTGTAATTTGTTTGATTTATGCACAGGTGGCGTTCTGTTTCATGTTTAGGCTAGCCTTTATTATTGTTAATGTTCGATAATGTTGACGATTATGCACGGTTTAATTTAACTATCCCGTTTACATAATCATAAGGACAAGAATAAATTTCGGTTACTCACTGTTGTGTCTCAGAAAATGTGGTTTTGTGGTCTCTGCATGCCAACGGCTCTTGTCATACGGGACTCCCCGGAGATACATTTACAATCATAACCTGCACCTACCTCCATGATCGTAGATGTATATATATATATATATATATATATATGTATATAGTTCTGGAGATTAAAGCCGTGCGATGTTCCTAATAAGTTCGTAAGACCATAGACAATGGTCCGGACAAAGGTAAAATTACAGAATTACGACTTGTGAGCCCGAGGTTTAATGAGTCAGCAGTACAACAAATAGAGAAAAGCACTTTGTGCAAACTGTCACATGCCGTCTTCGAAAAGCTCAAGCAAAATGCGCTATAAAACGGTAATGTCAATTTACTGCCCCTTTACTTAAATTTCTTAAATTTAACATTCTTATTATTTTATGCCTTTTATTTTTTTCTCGTTACTCGTTTTATTTTATTTACCCCTCGAATATTTTTGCCGTTACTCGTTTTCCCGTTACTCCGTTACTCGTTACTCGTTACTGCGTTACTCGTTTTTGTAACACCGTTTTGAGCTGCAGGCTAGGTGAGTAATACAGACAAGGATCACATGGATTCTTGACAGGTAAATATATAAATATAAATGTAAATATATCAATCCATACTTCATTTTACCTTTGCTAATATATTCCTCCCGTAGTTTCCTAATTTTGCGGCGAAAGAAATCCTCTGGTACCTGGTACCCAGGGTATTTGTTTACAGAAGGGCGATTGCAAATAAACAACTTCGGTGATTTCGTTTCGATCGTTTCGCTTGTTTCGGTGATTTCGTTTCGTTTCGGCCGTTTCGGTGACTTCGTTTCGTTTCGGACGTTTCGGTTGTTTCGGCGGTTTCGTTTCGGTGGTTTCGCTCGTTTCGGTCGTTTCGTTTCGTTGTTTCGGGTTTTAGTACATGCCGGTTGTAGGTGGTTGTAGGTGGTTGTAGGTCATTCCTTCTTTTAGTATTTACGCCCGGCATGTTGTTGACACAGTGGCTATGAAATTTCGTTGCCTTGTTCAACTTCACTTACCAAAAGTGATTATAAAATCTATGAAATTATCGCCGGTAATAAGGAAGCTACTATGTAACGTTTGACATGTACTTTGGGCAACAAATTTCGCTTGAGATAGTTTCAATCATTTCACATTGTTGACATCGGCGCAAAGAGAAAAAGGTCAACACGACACTTGACCTTTTCGTTTGCGATCAGTTATCACCTACTCAAGAATTGATTTTTATCAGGATATAGAACGAAAAACGCTCATTTATAGAACACTAGATTTTGTTTCCAAATAAGGAATTTTGTTTGCCACACAGCAAGAAAAGGGTATACGCAATAAGCTAAACTGATCTATTTGAAATTTGTGCTTGCGTGACTCACTGTCTCAACTTTTGAAGAAAATTCGTAAAAATTGCCTGCGCGTTTACTTCTCTCAACGGGTGGCTTTTCAATTACCCAAGCTACTTTTTTGATATGTTGCAGTACAGTAACATAGCTTTCTGCTAGTATAATTTTCATTGTAAAATTCGATGTACCAGGACAAATCTCGGCTAAATTTAATGGCGGTGGCGATCTGAACACGGCATTTTAGTTTTTGGCGAATTTCTCGAAAACGAAAAGTCTTTGCAAAATTTGAATGTAATTTTCGTAAATAGGTCACCAAAGGGTTTCTCCTGATCAAATATGAAGAAATCCGAAAATTCAGTTTTGACGGCGAGTTCTTGATATTTACAGACAGTCGCTTTTAAATGCACTCTCAACTCGCTCAGATGTTGCGTGGGTCCTGCCAACGGTCTGAAATCCAAATGCTGCGGGTCGTATTCGACCGTGAGACCGTAATCGCTGCTAGGTGAGAGGGGAAGGGTGGCCAGCAATTGGCGCTGTCTGTTGCCCACGGGGCTAAACTCCACCACATCTACTTCGGTATTGCATCGCGTGAGGTCCACGTTGGACAAGCGGGTGTTTGTTTGGGCCAGGGATGTCTCCAAACCGGGCAAAGCCAACCAGGCCCCGAATCCTTAACCCGAGAAGGAGCCTTGAGTTGTGGGGTGCCCATCACTGTCTCCAGACCGTTTTTGAAATCGACGTAGACCCCTTCTCGGGCTTGCAGAAACCACTTGCCGGGTTCCGTAGTGACAACCGTCACGGGGGATTGTCGCGCGTAGGGTAACAAAGGAGACGGGTCGCGCTCCCAAGCCCCCATGTCAAAAACGGCTCTTTTGCCAAACGTGTAGTGCAACCGCTCGACGGCAGTGTTGAGTTTGATGCGTACGTCTCCCGACAGAAAATCTTCCGTCTCGATGCCAAAGTGATGCGTATCCAAACGACTCACCACCCAATCGGCTTGCGTACCTTCTCCCGTGTCCGCGTAGACGGTGTTGTGAGCCACGATGCGCGTCTGACCCGGCCGATCTGGATCGGGCTCCAAAAATCCCATCAGAAGGGCCAACGATTCCCTCAGATTGTACTGACCCTGCGCCCACAGATGGAGTGAATAATGCGTCCGGGGTCTGGATGGACTCGCCCTCGTTAACCAGATGTAATCCCTCCTGGAACCCATGAGTTTCATGAGGGCGAATCCTACGTAATATTCGATCTGAAGGAAGCGCGTAGGGAGGGCCACTTGTTTCACGCGATAAGTGTTTCCGATGTTTTGCAAAACGTCGCGCACCAGGTCGGGACTAAACAGATCCAGTTTGGGATTCGTGGGGAAATTTTCGTCCGTGGTGCCCGGAGATTCCATGTGGAGTTGTCCGTAATGATGTTGACCGCCCGACAAGGTGGGTATTACGTACCTTCCAATCTTTTGCACCAAATCGCCCAGCAATTCTGCCGCGTGCGTGAAATGTTTGTGCGAGGTCAGCGCCATTGATCGAGTGGGAACTGATCCATCCGAACTCCCCACGCGCACATGGTAATCCTACGACGATTTCAACACAGTGTTGCCGTAAGAATTGGTGTACAACAGTTTCAAAAGGGCGACTTGCCACTGGTCGGTGAGCGTCAATGGAACACACTGCGCACGGTGGTCTGGTCCCACATCCCCGCTATTCAAAAACAGCAAACTATCATCGTCCATTTCCCAGGGTTTGGCCATTTCTTTTTTACGACGACTTTTTTAACTCCTTGACGGGTATCCACGTTTGATAATCGGGAGCAAGTCCTTGCCAGTTGACTAACACTTGCCGAGCGGGTCCGCGTCCCTTGTATTTAAGCTTTTTACTCACCCGCCATTGGTTGGGCAGAGCTCGAACTTTTTGCAGTTGAGGTTCATAAACTCGTCCAGGTACTTTGTCACCTTTCCAAGTGTCCAACTTGTAATAATTCACACCATCGTACAAGGACCGTTGACGATCGGTCACCGTGTACACGTCTTGCGACCAATTACCCCAATAACTCTTGGAAAAGGCACTCTTTTTACCCTTGACGGGTTTGGAGGTGCGCACAAAATCCCCCGGTCGAAATTTGTAAGGGGCTAAGTCAGGGGTGAGTTTGAACAACCGCTTCCAGACCACCGAGGCATTGTCGCCAGTGACATCGGCCGGGGCCATTTGAGTGCGGCTGTGAATGCGCGTGTTGTACTTGTCCACCAACAAGGGTAAGACCTCCAAATATTTGGGGGTGTTGCGAGCTGTCATGTACTTGTACATCAATTCCTTCAAAGTGCGATTGAAACGTTCGACCACAGCAGCTTTGGGTTCCCCTCGAGTGGAAGAGTGGTGAATCTTATACTCGTCAAGTAATTGCTTCATGTGTTGGTTGTAGAATTCTTTCCTTTGATCCGTCTGCAAGTTAACGAGCTTACGTCCTCCGGAATTCTCCAACAAATAACGAAATGCATCTGCCGTGGCCTTGCCTTTCTTGCTTTTTAAGGCAATGACCCATGCATATTTGGACAACACATCGATGACCGTCAGTAGGTACCAAGTGCGTTTGTTTTGGGCAATGAGTTTGGCATCCTGCATTTCCACAAGATCCGCCTGCCAGGTATAATCCACTTGTGGAGGCACGACCGTCTTGCTGCGTGGAAAGGGTACCTGACGAGGACGGTGTAACGTGAAAGTGGGTTCTCCTTGTAAATACGTTTTCGCCTGGCTGGGTGAGACGTCCAACGTGTCGCGGGCCACTTTGGTCAATTCCTTGAAATTTCCACTCAACGCATAAGGACTCTCCAGATCCAAATACAAGTCTTCAAATGGACTCATCTGCTCGGCCTTCTTCATTTTTGTTTTTCAGATGGGGAACAAACAGGCGCGCACCACCAATGGGATCAATCGCCGGGTCAGACTTACAGTAAATTGAGCCACAAAACGTCCCAAACCAGGTATGTATGCTTGTTGTTGTTGCTTAAATATCCAACGACGATGTTGACGGTAAGCGTCTAGCGACAAACATTGACGCATAACGCTTAAATAAGCCATCAAATGAAGCAAGGTAAACGGTTCGTTCTTTTCTTTGTTTCTAGTCACAAGTTGCGCAAACGCTCTGTTCGGTTCTAGCTCTTGTAACGCATCGTCACTCAAGTCTACCAAAGATTGGGGGTCGACTCTTTCTAAAAAGAGAATGGCACATCCCAACCAATCTTTCAAAGTGATCTGGACGTCAGACGTTCTCGACATTTTCTTAATCTCGCGCACTGAAGTGTTCTTTGTTAACGTGTTGACATTTGTTTTGATACCTTGTTGTTTCTTTTTTTATAGAAGATTTTGATAGAAATGACAGTTCGCGTTTTCTATATAAGGATAACGTTTAGTCTTTTTTACACCAAACATGACGTCTTCTCCTTTCACGAGTCAAGGGGTAGTGGACTCTCAGAGCGAGTTTACGCAGAGTCTGAATGCTCGTCCTTGGCGGCGTTGGTGGATTGTAGCATTGTTAAAATGCATGCAACATCATGTGGTATCGAAACCGCCCGATAGCCCCATTTGGTCACCCGAAGCCTTGCTGTTCTTGCACGATCTACGAGCTAACATTAGTAGGGCTCTTCGACAAGTCACCTTTCCAGAGGTGTACGATGAATGGGCGCATCAGCTGCATGAAAATGGCATCGTACACCCGATCTGGACCCCTGACAACTCTCAATTTGTGCGCAACATGTTGTCAACCGATGTGGTCACCGTACGCGTTTTGGAAGAAATTTTATCCTTCCGACGTCAAGATCTGTTCTTTACCTATGAACTATTAGGACTGACGCACGTCAATATCGATGAAGTGTTTGACTGGCAGCGCCTGAAATTAGGCCATTATTGGACAGATGAGGTGGACAGCTCCTCGCGCAAGGACTTGGAATTAGATTCCTAAAAAACTGATGGCACACAGAAGTTTGCATGAGAGGGCAAACGACCCATGAGCCTCGGGCTCCATGTTTTTTTGCCATTGTTGTCAGTTGCAAGCCATGTTTTCTTCTCTTCGCTTTTTTGTTGAGTAAAACATTGGTGCAATGTGAAAGAAACGTCTGTTGTCTTAGACTTGGTTTTCACAGTGACATAGGATAACAAATCATGGTGAACAGCAAACATGTCTAAATTCTTGCGGATGTTGTTGTAACAATCGTTTGGCTCGACCCAGCGGAATTCCCTGGGAGGATGCAAAATCGTGCCACTCAAAAAATATGAAAAAAGTAATAAAAAAAAACAATCTGCGTGGTTCACTGTCTGTGTTCGTGGCCACAAGCCGTTGGGATCCCAAAAAAATCAACAAGAACATTCAAAAACATGAAAAATGCACTCTCATTTTCTGGAAACGCCTGGTTGACAAAACAAATTGCCCTTTAAAGACAAGAGACGTCAGCGAAGGGCTTCCTCGTGATTGGTGGAGCCTGACCGGTGGCGTCAGCTTTTTTCCTTTATCAAGGCTCGCACATTGTTCTTTTTCCATTCTTCTCTCGTTCACTTACAACGCAAGGCCGACGAGCTGCTCGGCAGAAGAAGGAAGAAATAAGATGCAAAATTATTGCAAAACTTAACACAAAACTCTTTGATCATCGAGCCAGGTCCCACTGGTGGGTCGCGCGTGGTCTGGAACCGAGTGATGGCGTAAGCCGGGTTTTTCCAGGAAAACACTGTTCTGAGAAAGACAAGAAAGATTTTTTTCACGGCGTGAAACAAAGATGGTTCATCGCTAAAAACTCAGACAACTCTCTTCGTGGACGGTTTAAGAGAGGTGGCTTTGGAAAAACAGGACAACCTTTTCGGCAAAAGAAAGGGATTTTTTTTTTATTTCACTGCAAAATCCTTCCGCAGGTTCGTGGTTTGTTGATTTGTCTTTGCTTGCTTGATTGCTTGTATTATGTTCTGTAAAAATAATTATTCAGTGCTCGATGATATTAGCGCTTTGAACACCATTACATCCAGATACGTTTTGCTCGAACCCCGATCGGAAAGTGACTCAAGAAAAGAAGAAAGCGTTCATCCTTGTAAGTTTTCTTGTTGATGATTTTCATTAAAACTTGTTGTGAACTTTGAATCCTTGTGTGGGCTTCTTTTCTTTCCATGCTGGGGACTTTCACTACTTCCCCAATTCATTCCCCAGGAGGACTGTAGATAGGGAAATTGGACTGTGTCCCCCCAAAAAATGAAAAAGAAATTGAAAAAAAATTGAAAAAAAAACGAAAAATTTTTTTCAAAAAATTTGAGACTCAAAATCACCTATAGAAATCAAAAATTCAAAACAATTCAAAAAATTTTGAAACAATTCTAGTCAAAATCCCCTATATTAAAAATTACAGTCAAAATCCCCTATATAAAAAATTACAGTCAAAATCCCCTATCGGGCGTGGTTAGGGAATTTTGACTATTCCCCAAAAAATTTGAAAAAAAAAATCAAAAAAAATTTTTGAAAAAATTTGATGCTCAAAATCACCTATAGAAATCAAAAATTCAAAAAAAAATTCAAAAAAAAATTCAAAAAAATTTGAAAAAACAATTGGAAAAAAAAATTCTAGTCAAAATCCCCTATATAAAAAAGATTCTAGTCAAAATCTCCTTTTGCACCCCTACTAGGGTGGGGTTAGGGAGTTTGACCATTCCCTCTTCTCTGGGACGTACATGGGTGGGGTTATGGAGTTTTGACCATTCCCTACGTAGTCGCCCCTTACTACTTCAGGGTTTAAAGAATTAAGGGACTTTTCGTCACTGAGGTGTAAAATAAACGAACATTATTTTTTTATGAATTGTGGAAAAACATGTAAATCATGCCGTCGCCAATTATTGAAAGAGACTTGTAGTACTTATCAAGCCAGAAGCAAAACCAAAAATCTCTTGATCTATTGAAAAAATACAATTGAAGGGGTGAGTGGAATAAAGCCCCAAGTGAATTATGATCAACTGCTATAGATCAGGACTCACTTAGGGCCTTATCCCAAACTGAAATAAAGCCCTAAGTGCCCCCCTGATCTGAAATCAAATTCTCCCTTCGTTACATGAGCATATACAAGACAAACTGGAAGGAAAATCTGACAGTTGATCAGAAGTCACTTAGGGCTTTATTCCACTCACCCCTTCAATTGAAGATTTTCAAATATGCTTATAAAATCATTAAGTGACAATTTAGTTTGCTCAGGGAAGATTTTTCTAAGCCCAGATTGAAACAAAATGAAAGGAATTTCTTCAAACTTTAATGTGATAAATTTGGCCTCTATGACTTACACATTGAAATGTCATCCAAGGAAAGTCATGATTAAGCTACACTATAAATATGTAAGTCTTAAGCTTATATTATAGTAGTATTGTGCATGCATTCCTTCACGGTCACGTGGTATTAAATCCCCGTTACTTTGTTTTGATGATATTATTTGCCTTTCTTATTACTCATGCGCGTAGCGGCATGAGTTATAAAATGGCCTCGGTTTTTCTTATTTTTTTTTTTTGGTGTCACGATTTTGCATGCAAATTTATGCACGCATATTTTAAATTGTGCTCTTCCGGTTCATAGCTTTGCCTTTTACACTTCCTGTTTAGTGACTTCCGGCTACTTTCACTTCCGGTAAAACAGCGTTACTGAAGCGTCACGACAGCGTCTCCTACAACCCTACTTACACAATGTTCACGTTAGGTATATATAAGACGTAGAAGAATCATTGGCTTCATTGTGGTACAGCCTTCATTTACAAAACATTCAATAGTAAACAACGTGGTTTGCAGGAACGATGACTGAATGAAAGGATAAACTCTTCTCCATGTCGGACATCTTCTTATCATGTTTATATATATATATATATACACTGTATTATAAAACTTTCTTACGCATGCGCATGAGTATAGGCTGCTTGCAGCCTCTTGTTTAAAAAATAAATGTTGAGTTGTACCTCAATTGACATCATTAGTTTTAAACAACAATTACCTTGGAGTTGTAATGCTCATCCTCAAAACACACAGCAATCTGACCCTCCATGGTCACTGTCATCCCTTTTATCCATTTAACCTTTTCTTCATCCAGCTGAATCCTTCGTACCAATTCACCACTGGTGGTGAATATCGCCACCCTCAGGCGGTATGTCTCTCGTTCAACACCAGCGACGACAACATGTTCACCTGCCGGATGGCAAGCTATGCGATAATAGTAATCTCCTTCGATGTTGATGTTGAATTTCTTCAGGTGTTGTCCCTCCACAGTGAATAAGTGAACACTGGAATTACCCCAGTCCATTACCATGACGCGACCATCATTAGCAGCAGTGATATCTCTTGCATCCTTGATCTTTTCCTCGCCAAAAGTACAAAGAAATTTCCCGCTCTGCTCGTACACATGAACCACATCATCACCACTCAATACCAGTACTTTGCTGCCGCTAACTGTCAGTCTAACCCAGACCCAGTCCCCTCTCCTCACAGGAAACTTGTGAAGCAGGTCAGCGGACTCGTTGTACACCAGCACTTCCCGCTCATATCCCTTATTCCCAGGCTTCTCCAGTCTGACCAGCACATAGGTGCTGTTTTCCGCGTCAGTGGCGACATCAATAATATCGGCGTCATCAGTTTGGAGATTAAAACCGCGATGAAAATTCCCGTTGCTGTCAAACACCTTCAGGGTTTTATCTCCATTGTCTGCTATAATGAACTGTCCGTGTGTGTTTGTAGTGATACCCAAAGGATTCTTCAGCTTACCCTCCTGATCAAATGACCATGGATTAACAAAGCAGTGCACCATGCCTTGTTTCCGTAGTACTTTAGCAACTCTTTCATCACGAAGTGGATCGACTTTTTTTTCTCTGATTTCAAGACAAGGTAATTCTTGAGCTTTCTCAAAACAGACCATTAGCGTAACATCGTAAATAACACGATTCACGTGACAAACGGTGGAAATGATTGTCCTGCGTTCATCTTTACCTAAAAATGCTCTCATTCCTTTCTCCAACTCAACTTTGAAATATTCTTTAACAGCTGACACCTGGTGTAACTCTTCAATACACACTCTACACGCTGCTAATGCATCCTCGGGATTGTCAACAGTCTCCAGTATTGTCGCCATCACTCGATATTGCATGGCCAGCACGCGATCAGATAAATTCAATGCTTCATTAGCGAATGCCTCTGTTGCTTTTTCACGAGCGCGTTCGAACCTCTTTTTTGCATTGGCAAGGGCCCTCGCAGCTGATTCATCCAGGCCAGTAAGCTCCAGCTTTCTCATTCGTTTGGCGAGAGAAAATCCTCTAGCACTAGCTATTTCAGCTGCTGCTTGAGATGTGACCGCGCCGTGCTCGCTTCTAGATCTTGTCTTGTCAAAAACAGTATATAACAACTCGATTCCTTCTTTAAAAAAGCTGATGCTTGCTAATAAATCCTTCCTTGCTAACCCATCCAACTTCGACTTTATTTCGTCGATTTCACGAACGATCAAGCCACGAAATTTCTGATCTGTCACATCGCCTTCCTTCAGCCTCTCGGCGGCTTTGTCTCTTCCTTTATTTACGAGCAAGCCGATAGTGGCTTTGAACACGGCTGTTATAATAGAAGACATACTTTTAGCCAACTAAAACCATTCTCTAGGTCTTATGGATTATTATTGCTGTGGCGCAACCTTACAGATTAAATTTCACATCACAAGGTTATCACATGAGACCAAACTTATTTGTTGACGTGAAAGTATGGGTGGAATGGAAAGAAATGGCGTGATCTTTTTAAAAGAAATGCTGCGAAATATTATTACTAGTCATGTCTAGCTTTTGGTGTCTCTAAATTAACAAACATAAATAAATTTAATTAAACACCCCACAATTCACTATCTTAAAGCCTTATTACATCAATTCACGTTCATTTACTTGGAGTTTACTTGGCAAAATATAAATAAATTTAAATAAAATAAAAAAATCCCAAAAACAAAATGAAAAGATACCGTGTAATGAACTTTAAGCCAAAGTAAATCTGTCGATGAAAATAGTAGACGACCGCGCGAAAAGGCGGTTTGTCTTATTAAGCATTACAGACGGAAATCGAGAACATTGGTATATGCGGTATGCTATGGCGGGCCATCGCGGTCAAAAGTAGATATCATGATATTACTGCTTGATATCATAATATCGTAATGATATCAAAATATCAAGATATCAAAAATACTAACCTTTAGAATGATATCGATTTCTCCCCGAGATACGATTAGAATATCCTGTCAACTATTAGAATATCACGTCAATCAGTTTCCAAAGCATTTAGCAAATGTTCAAATGTCTGGCCGTGTAGCCTGTTCCAGGCGTTCAGATAGTGGGAAAAGCGCGAATAGTTTGGGAAGGCGCAAAGAAAAGCAAGCGAAAACAATCTCCCCGCTTTTTTCGCTCCCTTTTCTTCGCGCCTTCCCCAACTATTCGCGCTTTCCCCACTATCTGAACGCCTGGAACAGGCTACTGGCCTAGTCGAATTGCAGGCATCTTTTGTTCACGCTATATTCACGCTATATTGACGTTTTTCTTGTTCAAAATTACTCGAAAGTTAGTTGGCCGATATTTTTACAAGAAGATAATGCTTTGCAGTGAAAGTCTTCTTATGATTTTTGTTATAACTGTACTGTTTAGTACTAAAATTTTGCCGCCTCCCTCCCCGGTCAGTTCCATGGAAGAGCACAACCAAGAAGGATAGTTTTTCGAAAGAGCTCTTGGTTTGGTTCACGAAACATTTCGACTATGACAATCTTGGTCATTTCAAATGAAAAATTAATACACCCCTCGCTCCCCCCCCCCCCCCCAATTCAGTGATGGGAAAATGGCGCGCTTTGGTTTTCGCTCGAATCCATCACTGAATCTGGGGGAGGCGGAGGGGAGGTGTGATTTCTCTTTTTATTCCATCCGAGATTGTAGGTGCGGTAGAAAACCAATTAGATGTTGTGGACTACTGTATCACTCGGCTGGAAAATCTTCTATCAAACTATGTAAACCTTTTTGGGGTCATTGATGGTGAATTATATAGGCACCAGCGGGATCAACCCTCCTCATAGCCATCCGCACTCTGAAGCGTTGTATCCTCAATCCGTGATCGGTCTCGAGCATTGCTCGCATTTGACACCCTATCCTTGGAAAATGCGATCGAATATTTTGAATGAGATTATCCAAATCGCATCAGAAATCGCGGAATAAGTATGATCTAAAGCCATTTTTTTATTGTCACGCAACCTACGTCGGACTGTAGATTGACTCACGCCAAGGCAATCTGCAATCCTGCGCGTATTAAAATTCGCACCAACGAGAAACAACAGCTCGTCATATGTAATTGCATATCGTAGGACAGTGAACAGCAGGGACGTTATACGCTGAGCTATCTCGACTTTCTTCCACTAGATTTACTACACGTGAACGCAATAATAAAATATACGTTTGTGCTGCATCGATGACATTGTTATATGTAGCCTGCGAGCAGGCTTTACTATTTGGGTTTTGCGCGCGCCGTACGAGCGGCGAAGCTGGAATGGCGAAACGCCTCATACGCAAATCGGGACGCCACCAACGTTTCGACCCACGGTGCACCCTCCCCCGAGCTTCGCGAGGTTCTGCGAGACAAGTATTTCTAGTTATAATAATATTTCCCTACCTTATTCATAATATTATATTTTTAACAGAGTTTGTAAGAAATTCATTTCACGATTATTGAACCTACATAACTTCCAGATAACTTTCAGTCTTGTACTAAAAGTCCGTCGACTTTGAACGAGCGGTTGCGTGACAATGACTTCATGTGTGACCAAATCAGTCTAATTGTCGCGAAATGAGTCGTTCGCTTAGCGGTTCACTGGTCGACTGAGCAAATTAGTTTGAATCGTACATACATACATATAGCTTTATTTAATTAATTAATTATTTTATTTTTTTAACTCTTGACTCGAACTTAATGCTTGGCTCGTGGCTTGAACTTCACTCGTAAAAATGAGCACACCCCGGTGGGGAGAACTCCCATAATATATATAAAAATGACGGGGGTGCTCGTCGTACCTTTTAGGGTTCAAATTTTGCAGATTGGTACCGCTTAGGGTACTAAAATCTAAAATGACCACAATTAGAATTATCGCGGTACCTTTTAGGGTAAGAGCCGAAAAAATATGACAGAATATGACGTGTTGTTTTAGAATTGGTACCTCTTAGGGGTAAAAATTATTTTGAGCCACGCCCATCAAACGAGATTCTGGTACCTTTTAGGGTGTTTTTCCAACATTTCCGACGAGCACCCCCGTTATTTTTATATGGGAGTTCCCCCCCCCCCCCGGGAGCATACTCGTGGCTTCTAAGGGTCAACAAAACATTCAGAAGGGCTTAAATCGACAACTACATGTCGAACGCGCGCTTTTAATCTGTGATTAATATTGTATATTTAGTTTTTTCTACAGTCAGATCTGCATCAAGCGGACACTCTCGGAATATGCTCTTAAATGTCCGCTTAATGCAGCCTGCCCGCTTAATACAGGTTCTCATAATAATAAAAATGTGTCTTTGATGTTAATATCATTCAACTGAATATTGGATATTGTCGTTATTTTCAACGGCGAGTTCCTGTTCATTACTGTTTGTGTCATTAAAGACATTAAAATGGCGAGAAACAGATAGCTTAAACAGGGAAAAAATTGGCACGCAAAAGAGGTCATTAACAGTGTCCAGAAGCTCATAGGTAAGCTTCTGCAGTGTCTTATTCAGTTTACTCTAGTTTAAACGCGTAAAGGAAAGGGACCTACAGTACTATACTTCGGCCCTCTGCAGCTTAATTTCTTGAAGCAACGGACATTTACTTTGCATATTGTGAATGGTAACGAGTGGTCGTCTTATTGCCCGGGGGTGGGGGGGAGGGGGGGGGTGGGGGTACTTCCTTATATACACTATATATGTATGTGCCGCCCGATAGGGTAGGGTTTTTCAGGTGCTCAGTCCTTAAATAGGATATCCTCTTTGGTATTTTTGGTATTGTGATCCTTAGATATTCCTTAGATAGGGTAATGAAAGGCTGATCGTACAGAAAGGAATATATTTTTAACCGATTAATTTCGAACGGCACGGCCGTTCTTCTTCAGGGTATAACCGTACTAAAAGAAAAAACGTTACAGATTTGAATATATAACAAGCGAAAGATATGAAATTACATACTTTGTTTATAGTATAAGCTAAATGGATAAAAATATGACGCTGAAAAAAACGTTACAGATTTGAATATATAACAAGCGAAAGATATGAAAATACATACTTTGTTAATGGTATGAGCTTAATGGATAAAAATAGGACGCTAAAATTTACATAAAGTATATATCAAGTTTCATCGCGTCTGTTTAACCCTTTGGGTTCGAGCGTTTGGCCTTTATCAATAAGATAAGCCTCTCGAGCCTTACGCACGTCGTCACGGTTAGATTTTATAAGCTCAAGCCGGATTAGTTGCATGTCGGAGGCAGAATGATTAGGTGAAAGAAAATGTTCTGATACTGCCGTAAGTTTAGAGTTGTCGGGGTGTACTTGTTTGTCGACTGGTCTGCGGTGTTCGTTGAAGCGTTCTTTCAGTTGTCGTTTAGTCTCTCCAATGTACTGTTTGTTGCATCGTCTGCATTCTACCATGTATACAACGTTTCTAGAATTGCAGTCAATGTGGTGGTTAATGGTCCTAGTGTTTCCTGTAGAGTGAAATGTGTAATCTGTTTGTCCGTCGTTGATGTATTTGCATGTGCGGCAGCGGTTGTTGCCACAACGAAAGGAGCCAGGATGTGGGTTAGAGGGCGCAGTGGTGCGTAGTTTAGATCTGACTAGTAAGTCGTTAAGATTTTTAGTACGTCGGAATGCAACGAGAGGTGTGGCCTTGAATACATTGGCGCAACGGTTAGAGGAGGACAGGATATGAAAGTGTTTGTGTATGATGGATGACAGAGAGCGTAATGCGGGGTTGTAAGTGATTACAAGGGGAACACGGCTAGGTTGGTTAGCAGAAATGTCTTTGGGTGTGAATGCTTCTGCGCGTGTAATAGTACGAACGCGTTGAAATTCGCGGTTGAGGAAAGATAGATTGTATCCACGTTTGTTAAGATATGTTTTAAGTTCGTTGGTACGAAGTGTGAAGGTCTCGTCTAGTTTTTAAAGTGTCTGACAGTGGGAATGTTCTTATGACCTGCGTTTATTCAATGCACAAAATGCGACGATCAGTATATAGGGGAAACAAAAAACCCCGTTCATCGCCGTACAAACCAACATCGCAGCGACATAAACGCAGGTCATAAGAACATTCCCACTGTCAGACACTTTAAAAACTGTGGGGTTAAACATTTAAAATTAACCGTCATTGAAAAAGTTAGAAATCCTAATCAAGACATTAGAAGAGCAAGAGAAAGCTATTGGATTTCTAAATTCAAGCCTACTATTAATAGCCTAGTTAAATTTACGTAATAAATTGTTTGGCTTAGTTTAGTTTAGTTTTATAGCTCCATATCTGATTATTACGTCAGCATGACACGTGTGTTCTTTCCGTTAAGCTTTTTAAATTTCTAATGTTGTAACAGTTAGTATATACCTCAGATGCTCCTGATGAAGACCGTTATGGTCGAAACGTTGAGCGAATAAACCAGCAAAGCTACATTGGAGTTGGACTCTTGACCCTCACATTTTCGGTTTTATATATATATATATATATATATATATATATATATATATATATATATATATAAATATATATATATATATGAGAGGTTACAACCGGAACAAGAACTCTTCGAGTAGTGAAGTCGGGCTTTAATGGTCTTGTAAGTGCCCCTAAGGTACGAGAATTAATTCAGTTGTTATGATTTGTTTTACAGCCGCTTTTCCGGTCACACAAGGTGATCCGTCACGCACGTTACTACGTTATTTGAAACTTTAATCAGTCTTTCGCAATCACTCGTGCATGCAAGGTCAACTTTAACTTCAACTTCAACTTTATCACTTTCTTTTATCTGTTGCTCGAAGAGAAAGAAAAGGAAATCGTTATGGAATGGAATTCTCGCCAAATCCGGCAATAATGCAAGTTCCTTTCACTTGATATGTTTCGTTTTGAGTTATGTTGTAAATAAATCCAATTCATCCATGAGCTTAAAGTTGCTATGTCAACTGATATGACATCACTAACACTTCGCCGCAGGCTACAAACCACTTGAAAAGGACGAGAAGGACACAACCCAATTTATAAGTCGGGCAGCCCGACTAATAATGTTTTGTTACCAAACTGATGGGCATATAAGCGGGGGGGGGGGGGGACTTATCACCTGCATTTTACGGTATCTTACATTGAAGACAGGAAACGTTTCATTCTTTTAAGCCAAAACACCCAAACGTTCAAGAATTTTATACTTTCGTGATATTATCGATTTCTTGGGAGACGGAGCTAAACATGTAGATTGAAAGCTATGGCAGTATTGGTCCAGTCAGGACGCATTTCTTTCAAATGCAAACTTAAGGTCCTCTTTTTCTTTTTCCTTAATGCATGGATCAAAGGACGCGCATCCCAAATCTAAACGTTTTCCGTCTCGGCTTTTAACCGCTTCTCCATTGCCGCCAAATAACTCACTAAATGAAATTTAAATGAAACGTTTCTTCAAGAAATGCACCACTGCATTAGGCATCTGGGATGAATCAGTTGTCGGGTCCGCTTTCATTGTTTTTGTTTTTGCTGGTTTGTTTATGAAAATTCCTATCCGTTTTCAAAGAAGTTGTCATGCTGTTTTTTAAAAAACTGGCCTTACATGTACATTACCTATTGAGCTTTCTTAATTATCAGTACAGCATGTCACTTTTCGCAAATTTACGTCCTGTTCTAATAGCGTGCGGATTGGAAATATGAAAGCCTTCATTACTTAATAGCAATGACAGGCTAAACAAAAAACAGCTCTTTTAATTATTCATACAAATTGATCTTCCGGGAAGCATCTAAAATTGTTCCGCTGTTTGTTCTCTTCTTTACTTAAATGGTAGCTAAGAATACATACTGACAGATGTTCGAGAGTAAACTTAGTACCAGATAACTTTATTTCAAATTTGCTCTTAAAAGTAAGAGAAATAATTAATGGTGTAGATACCATTAACATTAAATGTTTTTGGAGTACTCTCCTTTTGATCTAAGCCGTATGTACATTTACAGAGATTATTCCTTTCATTTTCTTCTTCTATTCTTCTTCTTCTTCTTGATTAAAAGAATATTAAAGCGGTATACATTCGTCGCTGCACGGATCTTGGAAGGTCATTTTTGAAGAGCCTCGTGAGTTCATACGGACAAGCAGCGCACGAAGGTGAAATCTTTGTTGAACATAAGCGCAGAAGGAGCTCCAGGTAAAAGCTTTTTTTCTTCTTCAGTGGGTTACAAAGAATAACTTATTTTGTAGGAAGATCGAGTGTCTTTAAAGATGTTTATTTCTTGAGTTTTACACATACTTCTCCGGCAACTGACCAAGGTACTTCTAATAACTTAGTGGCCGTCTTAAGTTAAAATCAGGATAAATTACACAATAAATTACACAAGCTAACTTAAGGAGCAACAAAATTCACCAAGAGGGAAAAAGGTAAAGGGTGTTGCCGTGAATTGAAATTTGTCTTGTTGTTGATGTGAAATATGAAGCTGACCTGCTAGATAGTCACCATTCCAAATTGTTCACCGATTTCTCCACTGCGCGATTTCTCCACTGCACTGTTTTGAATCAAAACACCTTTTGAACGGTTTGTATTATTTTATATATTGTGTACTGTCTATGCTAAAGAGAAAAAGTACAGATACCATATCTCCTACTATATACAAAACAAATCATTAAACTAGACGTTCAATTTCACACTTATACATATAATCTTTAAATCCATCAAAGTTTAGTTCCTTAGAATTTCAATTTTTGACAATGCAAGTAATATTTGGCTGACAGAAAGCCGTGGCAACAAAATCTCAAGTAATCTCAATCTAATGCTATGGATCAGCGAAAAGGCTTGCAAAAGTTAGTTTAAAGAATCCAAGCGCACTCGAACAGATGATGATAATGATTCAACAACATGGCGAGAAAATAATATATATAGATAGGCTTAGCCTAACAGCGGAGCTCTCTGAACAGAAACGATAATGATAAGCTTAACTTAGGTGAAAGGTCGGAAGCACAAGAAAAATTAGAATTAAGATTGACGACCCGACTATTTTTCAATTTCGCGTATAACGCGACCGTCTGCACAGTACATTTAGACTGCACAAATTACACAATAGCTCACAAAACATTTTCTCGGTCTAGAATAACTAGTATGACTAATTTCCGAATAAAATACATCTGTTGCGTCTGGAAAATTACCCGAAAAACTGATTTGGAAATGATGAGTTGCCAGCAGCTCAATTATGAGTCACAAGCTTCACAAATATTCGGATGACACCACAAAGCAGAAAATTTCTGTTCGGTCATTCGGGAGAAATCAATTTGCAACTGTGTTCTGATGTCATTCCTTATGTCCCTTACAGTGGCCCGAGAGTTCTCGGTGCCATTGTGGAAAGTTGCCTTATTTCGAAAAACCCATATACCATAAGTATGGTCTTAATGAAAAAGCGCGCTCGCATGTCATTCTCATCGTAAGCAGAAGTCCATTAGGTAAAAGAAAATAGTCTTAACATTAACTAAAAACCTAGTATTGAGTAGTGCCGATAGGGTGGGAGTGAAAACACCCCACACCCTTCCACAGGTTCAAATTTTAATCTAGCTTGGAAAGGCGTGGTAGCCAGTTATCCGGTTTCAAATTTGCATTACCAACCCAAGATTCACATTCTTGACACCCACGTCAGGCCATAAGGATTGTCCGGATGTGAGCACCAAGCTCCTAACCTCATGGCATTTAATTTATTCCCTGTACCTGTCTCGTATTTGTGAAGTGAGGTAAACAATTTGTCTAAAGAAAAAATTTACTTCACAAAAAATGTGGAGTCATCCGCATATTGGCGAATTTTATAACGCTTTCCTCGGGCTTCTGGAAGGAGAAAACCTTCAATAGTATCATCCTTTCTTACACTGGTAGCCAAAACATCTGCGCATAAAATGTACAAAAGTGGAGACTGGGGATCTCCTTGCCTCACCCCCGACTTGAGTGGAATTACGATTTAATAGCTATAATTTTCATATTTGCTTGACAGTGAGTGTCACGCAAGAGAAATAAAAAAAATTCTCAAAAATCGTCCTACCTGGGACGGAACAAGTTTGATCTTCTTGAATAATCGAGGGTAACACTTTTGAAAGTCTGTTTGTAAGAGCTTTTGAACAAATTTTGTAATCAACATCGAGTAGCGAAATGGCCGGGTCACCAATTTTTTAAATTTTTCCTATCATCTTTCTTGTAAAGTAACCTAGTCACGCCTCCTTGCATTGAATCACTGAAAGAATTATTTTCCAAACTAAATAAGGCCAAAAAGATCCCAGAATTTAGCGTAAAATTCTTGAGGTAATCCGTCTGAACCGGGGGGTTTCCCTGAAGAAAGTCCACGCATTGCGTGGGTAATTTTAGCCAAAGATAAAACTGATTCTTCGCAGGATAATTAAAATTTCGCTCTAATCTGTTTTCAAGTTTGTTCAAAAATTCGGTTTGGACTGTTAAATTAACAGGTTCTTGCGAGTACAAATTACGGTAAAAATCGAAATGAGCCGGAGTCTTGTTAAAAGACTTTAACACCGGCGGAGTTATAAATAGAATGAACAGTATTTTTCTGAGCCGTGTTGCTTCGAGCGTAAAAAAGAATTTGCTAGGTTTTTCACCTTCTTCAAGCCATTTGACTCTGCTACAAATTTGGTTTCCTCTCATTTAGGATAAATTAACGGCTCGAATTTCTCTTTCGAGCGTTTCTATGGTGGTTTTCGCTAAGTTATCTCCTTAAATAAGAGCCCCTTTTGCTTCGATCAAAGAAATTATAGTTGCGTGGCCTTATCGCGATTAAATATGCGTTGTTTACTTCGACCAAAATCTATGGCAACTAATGTTATAGATTCTTTAAGAAAATCCCACCAAGCTTGAATGGAATTAAATGCTTTCCGGTACAATACATGTTTCTTAATAATTTCTGAGATCATATCGTATCCGATATCGTAAATATTAAATTCTAAATTTAGCCTCCAAAGTCCTGGTCCACGGGAAAATGCATTATGCAAATTGCGGATAAATCAACAGAATCATGATCGGAAAAAACACAAGGCAAAATTTCACATTTTAGAAAGGAATCATACAAGTCCTGAGCAATAAAAAAATTATCCAAACGTGTACCGATAGTTTTATCCGCGTTAAACCATGTGCATTGTATTTTTCAGTCGGCCGTGTTGTTTTTTTGCGCCAGATATCAATAAACGATGAACTCTTGTGCAGATCTTTCAAATCCGTGGAAATTGTAAGATTTCCTCCAAACTTATCAGAAACATTTTCAATGCACTTAAAATCGCCAGTAATTTTAAAAGAGTTGTGAAAAAATATTCATGAATTGTATCATAAAAGCATTTACGTTCACTTGGATTCGTGGGTGCATAAGTATTAACCAAATTAATTTTGGTGTCGTCGAGTTCAGTTAAAACACTAACAATTCTACCAGAAGAATCTGTTTTTCCATTGTAAACATTTGAAATCAGTATTTTCAGCCACAAGAATGGCAACGCCGCCTTGTTTACCAAGAGCGGGCGACCAGAAACTTTTACCGCGCCATTTAGCTGTCAGAGAATTTATCGCATTTTGACTTGTCGCTAAAGTTTCTTGTATTAAACAAATAAAATCAGAACGGGAATCTTCCGCAAAATCAAAAGCAGAGCGTTGTTTGGCTTCATTGCCAAAACCACGGATATTCAAAGATGTAATTTAGCTCTAAATGTAAAAACTTGGAGAAAATTCTTCTGGTAAAATTAAGCTTACATAGGCTTAACTAAGCAATTTTTGCAAATCACATTTAGACAGTTACTTGCTTATCTGTTTATGCTTGTTTGTCCGATATCCAGTGTTTTTCCTATTCGGCAAAGGTTGTTCGCCGTCATATTCAGAACGTTCGCGAGTTTTAGGGTCCGTTTTCTTTGCTTCAGGAATTGGCGTATCTTGTTTGTCTTTCTCCGTGATTTTTCCATTGACGAGTACAGGTTGTGTTGGTTTTGGCGCGGAGGCAAGCTTTTGCGAACTGCCCTGTTTGTAACCGCGGGGAAGCGCGCGAAAAACAAAGCCTCGTTCCCAGTTCCTCTCTCTTCACATACGTCATCATCGATGATGACGTAACGGGTGGACAGACGTGCACACGGACCGACGCGCCCGCGAAACATTCCGCTAGCCATGACCATGAAAAATGACGGGACGGTTCTATGAGTATGGGGCTGCGCAGCCGAGCCTTCGGCTCGGCGAGTGCTCCGCTATGAAAATAGCATCTGACCCTGGGGGATAAATAGGTCTTGTAATGACCATCAAACATTGTCAACGATGGTCATAAAGTTACAGAAAATGTTGTTTTGTGACATTCTTTCTCAGCAATGATATTTCAAGTTCGTAAAAAGGTTCAGCGTTTCGAGCGCCAGCCCTTCATCAGAGCGAAGGACTAGCCCTTTTTTACTCCGCGCCCTTTTTTCCTCGAGTGTTCTCGGATGGTTTATAGAAACTTGCTCGCTGCCGTGTGAACAAGCTAGCTCATTTACTCACCGATTTTCTTTTAACCCAATACTCCTGGCAACAACCTCTGCACAAGCTATTTACGGGGCGTTTCAAAGGTACCACCAATGCTAAGTTCCAGCGTATAACAACCTTATATCTCCTTGTTATCTTAATCTTGATACGGAACTAAAACGGTTTTAAGCCCAGTAATTATTATCATCATTATCCAGTAATCATTATTATTATACATTGGTGTCACTAGCTCGTTTTTGATTGGCTATAAGCACGCAGCTAATTATTGCTTGCTGTTTCTGTTACGTCATACCTACAGACAATGAATTTTATATATGTAGAAGTGACGTCATACCTACAGACAATAGTTTTATGCTGCACATTGGTCACTTTTTTGTGCGCGCTCTTGTCTTTACAAGTGCAGCTCAGGAATATGCATAATAAAACAATTATTGGATTAGGTTGAGCATGATAGCGATAATTATCAAGGCCAAAGTTTGTGTTATCTGCCGAAGCGGAAATTGTTAATTTGTTATTTAAGTTTGAGAAACAGACAAAGTTGCGAATCACACACTCAATGAGTTTTGTTGTCAACCGAAACAGAAGTTTTTCCTGAACGTAATCTCACCATAATGGCAGTGCTATTATCTATTGATTTGGTGCACAATATGCAATACAATATAAGGATTACACATAGAGGTTTTTTGCCTGCAGTCACCTGACACAACGTGTCTCTGATTTCGGTAGCTCTAATTTGCAGTGAAAGAGTAGGTCAGCTATGGATTCTTTCAAACTTTATCGCTCTCAACCTACCACCATTCATTTTTCATTTAGTTTAGTCTGCCTCTTTGATGCCAAAAACTGAATAAAAGTTAGATATGAACTGAAATCTTTCGTATTAGCTAAAAATGTCCTGGTTGGCGTGTTTCCCAGAAATGTACTGAAAGATATGTACTTTGTAGCAGTCGCGAAAATGACAACCTTGGCAACACAAGCGAAACTTTAATTCAAACAGTGCCGTTGCCTGCTATCACTTTGCTCTCTTGTTGAACTGAAGTCCCGTGCTGCCTGATTTGACCCTTATGGACTTCTACCCTCTAATGGTTACAGAACAAAGGCGACTAAACTCACTTCTTTATTGTTATTATATAGAACTGAAGTCCCATGCTGCCTGATCTGACCCTTACGGACTTCTACCCTCTGATGGTTACAGAACAAAGGCGACTAAACTCACTTCCTTATTGTTATTATATAGAACTGAAGTCCCGTGCTGCCTGATCTGACCCTTACGTACTTCTACCCTCTGATGGTTACAGAACAAAGGCGACTAAACTCACTTCCTTATTGTTATTATATAGAACTGAAGTCCCGTGCTGCCTGATCTGACCCTTACGCACTTCTACCCTCTGATGGTTACAGAACAAAGGCGACTAAACTCACTTCCTTATTGTTATTATTTTCTGCACAGATATACTGTATTTCACAAGGTACCTCTGAGGCTAGTTAACATAGTGCATCGTCATGTCAATGGAAAGCGGTATGTTTTTGCTTTTGACTTGTAAAGGGACTCGGTGCCCAGCTTGATATATTGACTTGCTTACACATGGACAGAAGCTTGCTTAGAAAGGAAGAAAAAAATCGCCTAAAGTGACAAAGCAAAAAATATACCGTAAATCCTCTATTAAGACCCCAGCGGGCTTATTTAATTCAAGCTCGTTTGAGGGGGGGGGGGGGGGGGGGGGGGGAAGAGACGGAATACTTAATAGAGGGGGGTGTGTTTAAAATTAAAAAGTGTCATGTATCTTTGATAATATAACATGGAAATTAGCTAAGTGAAATTTCGTAACTGTTTCCTTAAATTATGAACCAAACTTATAAATGATGGATTTTCCGATTTAATTTCTTGGTGAACGTTTATAATTTCTTCACGCATCCTGGCCGTGTTCTTAGTAAAGAATTGCGAAACATTTGCATTTTAACATTGAAAACCTACTTAAGTTATCTTAAATATAAATCAAAACGTAACTGTATATAATTAGCTTCATTCATTGTTAGGGAACTGACAGGTCGCACACCGGCAGTATATATTTGGTATCGGCAAAAACTGCTTTTCACAATAAAATTCTATTTTAATCATAGTATAGAATTAAGTCATTTTAACTATTACTAATATTATTAAAACATTATCAGAGAAGGATGAAATCGATCTTTCCAAAATAGCCAAACGTAAAGAATCATACAACATTTTTTTTTTGATAGTCGGTCGAAATATCATTGCAGCAGTGATAACATTTTCATTATTTTAATAGTTAAAATAGTTAATTTTAATGGTTAAAACTTTTGTCAGTTAACAACACATTAGTTTTAGCAAAAATTCCATGATTGCAAACAGCTGACAGCTAATGATACTTTTTAGCTATCATTAAAACTGAATGGCCAATAATGGCAGCATGATAGCAAATAATGGTGCGATAATGGCAAATAATGGTGCCTTACGGTAACAACATTGTACTTACACACACAGGTTATATTGATCTCACGGATATGTCCGGAAGTGAAGGGTAAGAAAAACTGGATCGTTAAATTTAATTAATTGTGGTTTAGTGTATCGTAATAACGTGATTTGCTTGCAAGTTGCTTTAAGCCTAGGACAATACCGTTTTTGTTAAATGATATTATTAATTGAAGGCATGGCACTTTAGATGTTAAAACGAGAAAAAGAAATGTTACTTGGTTATTAAAATCGTAACGCATTCGAAAAACATAATTTAAAACTGGCGTCAAAGGATTTTTAGACCTTGAAAAATGACACCATTATCGTACGCTGGTATTGCAGTCATAACTAATGGTATCAAACACTGTTATTACAGTCCTAACTAATGGCATCACACACTGCTATTGCAGTCATAACTAATTGTATCACACACTCGTATTGCAGTCATAACTAATGGCATCACACACTGTTATTGCAGTCATAACTAATGACATAACACACCGGTATTGCACCCGAGGGGGGTACTCCTATATAAAAATGACGGGGGTGCTCGTCGTACCTTTTAGGGGTCACAATTTGTACTTTGGTACCGCTTAGGGTACTAAAATCTAAAATGACTACCATTAGAATTATCGCGGTACCTTTTAGGGTATTGAGCCAAAAAATATGACAGAAATATAGCATGTGTTGTTTTGAATTGGTACCTCTTAGGGGTTAAACTTCTTTTGAGCCACACCCATCAAACGAGATTCTGGTACCTTTTAGGGTATTTTTCGAAAATTTCCGACGAGCACCCCCGTCATTTTTATATGAGAGTCCCCCCCCTCCGGGATATTGCATTCATAACTAATGGCATCACACACTGTTATTGAAGTCATAACTAATGGCATCACACACTCGTATTGCAGTCATAACTAATGGCATCACACACTGTTATTGCAGTCATAACTAATGGCATCACACATTGGTATCGCAATCATAACTAATGGCATCACACACTCGTATTGCAGTCATAACTAATGGCATCACACACTGTTATTGCAGTCATAACTAATGGAATCACACACTGGTATCGCAATCATAACTAATGACATCACACACTACTATCGCAATCATAACTAATGGCATCGCGCACTGGTATTGCAATCATAACTAATGACATCACACACTAGTATCGCAATCATAACTAATGACATCACACACTGTATTGCAATCATAACTAATCGCATCACGCACTGGTATTGCAGTCATAACTAATGGTATCACACACTGGTATCGCAATCATAACTAATGGTATCACGCACTGGTATTGCAATCATAACTAATGGCATCACACACTGGTATTGCAATCATAACTAATCGCATCACGCACTGGTATTGCAGTCATAACTAATGGTATCATACGCTGGTATCGCAATCATAACTAATGGTATCACACACTGGTATCGCAATCATAACTAATGGCATCACGCACTGGTATTGCAATCATAACTAATGGCATCACACACTGGTATTGCAATCATAACTAATCACATCACGCACTGGTATTGCAGTAATAACTAATGGTATCATACGCTGGTATCGCAATCATAACTAATGGTATCACACACTGGTATCGCAATCATAACTAATGGTATCACGCACTGGTATTGCAATCATAACTAATGGCATCACACACTGGTATTGCAATCATAACTAATCGCATCACGCACTGGTATTGCAGTCATAACTAATGGTATCATACGCTGGTATCGCAATCATAACTAATGGTATCACACACTGGTATCGCAATCATAACTAATGGCATCACGCACTGGTATTGCAATCATAACTAATCGCATCACGCACTGGTATTGCAGTCATAACTAATGCCATCACACTAGTATCGCAATCATAACTAATAGCATCACGCACTGGTATTGCAGTCATAGCTAATGACATCACACACTGGTATCGCAATCATAACTAATCGCATCACGCACTGGTATTGCAGTCATAACTAATGGCATCACACACTGGTACTGCAATCATAAGTAATGGTATCACGCGCTGGTATTGCAGTCACAACTAATGGTATCATACGCTGGTATTGCAGTTATAACTAATGGCATAACATGCACGCTGGTACCGCATAACTAATGGCATCACACACTGGTATTGCAGTCATAACTAATGGTATTACGGACTGGTATTGCAGTCATAACTAATGGCATCACACACTGGTATTGCAGTCATAACTAATGGCATCACACACCGGTATTGCAGTCATAACTAATGGTATTACGGACTGGTATTGCAGTCAACTAATGGCATCACACACTGGTATTGCAGTCATAACTAATGGCATCACACACTGGTATTGCAGTCATAACTAATGGTATTACGGACTGGTATTGCAGTCATAACTAATGGCATCACACACTGGTATTGCAGTCATAACTAATGGTATTACGGACTGGTATTGCAGTCATAACTAATGGCATCACACACTGGTATTGCAGTCATAACTAATGGTATCACACACTGGCATTGCAGAAAAGTATCAACAGAAGAAACACCATCTGTGAGTTCGATGTTTGTGACATTTGATGAGCTGATGGATAAAGTCAGAGACTTTGTTCGGGAAAGAGGGATTATGGTAAGATAATATTCTGTCAGTATTATATATAAGATTTCTATCCTACTTTCCTTAGTGTAGTGGTGTACCGTAACCTGTTATAGAATCAGTCTGAGAAGACAAATAACATAGTTAGATTTATAGACTATGAGGTGTAGTGGGCAGTCACAGTTGCGTGATCTATCTCGACTATCCCTGTACTATACTTTAAAATCAATGAAGACCCTAAAATGATGATCCAGGTTTGTTAAAAATTATTAAACTAGTGGAAATGGATTGTGACGTGGTTTACAAAAGAAAACGAGAAACATTCAATAAAGTAGCCGGCAACCTTACACGTAAAATTAGTAATAAAAGGAGACTAGATAGTCCTAACCGCAGATGAATTTGCAGCTTTCAGTGCAATGACTAACGGGACATGTGCTGCTTAAGGAGGCAAAGGATGAAAAAACAAATTGTAGACGTGTTTAATAGTAATAATATCATATCACCATGGGACTGATATTGTGTAGTTGATTTGTAAAATAACATTCGGCTGTAGAAATGCATCGGAAAGCAATCAAACCTTATTTTTTTAATTTGTAGCTTGAGGACTGTTTTCACGAGTATGATCCACTGAGGAAAGGATATGTCAGCATAAGTGACTTTAAGAAAGCTTGCAAGGAGACATTTGAAGAATTTCTGACGGACGAACAAGTGGATGAGATCCAGACCTACTACAGCAGTGATGACAGCCCTAACAGCTGTAACTGGCCAAAGTTTCTGCATGATGCTGAATCTGGTAGGTATTATTGCATTCGACGAAGGATCGAGAACGCTTACTAATTTGGTCATTAAGCGAAACTCTTCAAGGATGTTTCGTTGGTTTGTCTTCCAATTAGAACGCAATTAGCCCAGGAGGGAAACCCATATGCAAGAGTACAAAAGAGACGATCTACATCTACATCTACATTTATTGAGTTGATAAAATCTTGTAAGATATCACATCAACTATAAATAAAAACTAAAATAAAATAAAAACAAATGACAAAATAAGTAAATGACAATTTAAAAAGATGAATGAAGAACTAAAGATTTATGACAATACTCTTCCTAAATCCATAGATGAATACATTCGATGGCAAATCATTTAGAGGTTTAATTCAATACTTTCCGACAAGCATCCCCGAACCTTTTATGACAGTAGAACTATTGCCATTGTTTTCTGTTTTTTTATTTTCTAACCACATTTATTGCTTAAACCAGGGACCACTGCTACACCTGAGAACAGCGCAGCAGCCAAAACCGCAGAGAAAGAGCTGATATTGAAGAAAATTGCTCAGTCGCTAAAGGACAAAGGGGATATCACAAATTTACTGGCACGTGCTTCCTCGCAGGATACCAGGTATTGCATAAACTTAGCTTTCAGTAAAACAAACTAATTTACGATAAAAATGTGAGTTCAGCCGAGCTGGGACCAGTTAAGGTGGCTAGCAGCAGTTTCTAGTAGTTTCCAGTACTTACACTTTGACGTAACAACACTACCACTCTTTATCAGTCAGTGCAACAATTATGGTGTTAAACAAATGCCCAGTCGCTATTGAACAAGTTATTGTAACCGGTTACCATAGTAACAGTATAACCTGTTGATGACACCCTTAATTTCAGCTTATAAAGAATTGTAGCATTGATCCATCAAAGTATAAATGATCAGTGGAAAATGTTTCCTTATTCATTTTCGTACTCTTTCCTGATTTTCGCGAGTCTTAATTTTCCGCAATATTTGGTGAAGCGTGGTCGAAAAGATGCATTTGGAGGCATGTTGACACCAGTCCAAGAGCTAAGATGCATTTGGAGGCATGTTGACACCAGTCCAAGACCTAAGAGGCATTTGGAGGCATGTTGACTCCAGTCCAAGACCTGATCATCATGGCAGTCAACTGTCAAGTGTAATGGAAGCCTCCTCTCTCCGAACACAGAAAGTTACGAAAGTTTGAGGCGACATTTTTACTTAAGAAAACGCTACAATTAGCTGCAAAAGTAGTTGAGACACTTTCATTCACAAGTGCTTTTTTGGAAGAAGTGCACCATTGCTACCTTTCCTTTCCCCTCCCCCCTTATCAATGTTGTTTTGTGACCGGCGCCATGTCCAAAACTTTGCTAACAACATTGAACGGGGGAGGGGGATTATGAGGGGAATATATTGTTCTTTTGTTTTTCGAGGCATCATTTTTTATAAACGTGAGTGTAGTTTGTGAGAGTGTCTCAACAAATTTGCAGCTAATTGTAATTTAATCTAATTTATTACGATGACAAGAGCTTTCCGCCAAAACCATAAGTTGGGTGCACCTAATGAACATGCGAATGGATTGTCGTTTTGTTTTCATTGTTAGCAATAGAATTGATGATGACGCATTTGACGGCGAACAACTGTTTCAGCTTCTGAGTGAGGTCACTGATCGAGAGGATTTAAAGGTAAGACAGAAATGTCCACGTTTGTCCTTAAAATTAAAGGGGCTATTTTATTAGGTTGAACATTACTTTGAAAAGCCACAAAACATATTAGTATCTAAGGCAACCTTATCTGATGGTCCAGTTTTGCTAAGCATGACTATATAAGTGAACTGAAACTATTAACAACTGTCTATGGCTGTGGATGGCCACAATGAAAATGGATTGCAAAATAAAAAGTATAGGCTTTAAACAATGTTTCAAGTTTCTTTCCAAAATTGCAGCACAGCTGAGTCCAGAAACCGCCCAACTTGTTACATAGTCCCTTTAAATAGTTTTAAATAAGAACCTTACTATATACTGTAATCTAGGCGGTTGAAAAATAAAAACCAAGTAAATACCCTTGAAACTTTGCGTATTACGCTTACATTGGTGAGGAGAGCGTGGCGAGCCAAAAGAAGGTCTGAGCAGTGGGCTATATGGTATGCGAACTACTCGCCAGAATTGAGCTACATATTAATTGCTCTAACGTACCGTGGTATTAATGCTTTATCAGTATAGAGTGGTTTTCAATCGAGTGTCCAAAGTACATTAATCGCTCTAACTTACCGTGGTATTAATGCTTTACCAGTATAGAGCGGCGGTTTTCAATCGAGTGTCCAAAGTACATTAACTAACGTAACTAACGTACCGTGGTATTAATGCTTTATCAGTATGGAGCGGTTTTCAATCGAGTTTACATGCAAAGTACATTAATCGCTCTAACGTACCGTGGTATTAATGCTCTATCAGTATAGAGCGGTTTTCAATCAAGTGTTCAAAATAATTTAGTGATTGTTTTTGGTTTTGCATTGCTGTGTTGTAATTGGCTAAAAAATTTCGCGCCAGTTGATCAACCAATCAGAAGTAAAACCAAAGCCAATCGTGGCTTCCTGTATTTTCTCGAGTTCTGATTGGTTCATTAGATTGTCTGCGTCTGTTATAAATAGGCCAAACTAATAACCTTGGTTTTGGTTTCACGACACTCAATTGAAAATCGCTCCACATATCAATTCGTTAAGGGTATGGTGATATAGGTGCATGTCTACAATAATTGCTGGGTGCTGAAGTCTATTTAAAAAAGCTAAATGATTATCGTTGATTATATGTGTATTTTAAACCCCAAATATGCTATAATTTAGGTCATTATGGACATATACACAGACGACATGGGTTTCAAATACCAAGAGTTTTTCCATGATTTGAAGGTGAGAATTTTCGTATTATTTTTGCTTCCTTTCGCTTCTATTAATCTAGGGTCATTTATTGTAGTTTTTTTTATTCAATTTGCATAATACAACGGTAACTACAATATACTTATGACTTAATATAGCTGCAAAATAGCTACAGTATAACATTAAGTTCAACTGAAGGGATGCTTACGCATTTTGAAGGGCGAAAAGGCGCTCTGGAAGCCAAGTTCTGAAATCGCGTTTTGCGTAGGTTTAATGGCGATAGAAATCTTTTGGCAACAGTGTCTGTGAATCACTTCAAATGTTATTTAAGATGATTGTTTTAAATACAATACTGCCTCGAAGAGGCATTTATAATGGGTTTCGGCAAGTATTGCTTTAGGGCATTCATGAGCCAATTAGACATGCAGCCGGTGCATTAGCAACCGATAACTTTCCAAACTTGTTCTTCTGAAGAAATGACGCAATGTTAAATATCTAGAGTCAGGAAATAGACCGAACTTATCCAGCGTCCGATCCATGGATATCGATCTCGGCTCATTGCAACAATGTGCTGATTGTCCAAATGTTAATCCATACTAGAATGTACCGTTACTTATGAAGCTAAAAGCTGATACTGTGATACTGTGTTCTAACGGCAATTCATTTTTTCCATAAACAGGAAATGGAAGAATGCCATAAAAAGGTTCGTCTGCCTTCAAGGAAAAACAAAGTTTCCCCTCCCTCGAAAACATTTTCCATGGAGATTCCCGAAAATCAAACAAGCTCCCCATCGAAACCGAGATCATCCGGCATCAGACGCAATCGAAGGCGGTTCTCCATCTCATACGAGGCTTTGGTTTGGATTGTTTTCTTGGTTATAACAACATTGTGTGTGGTTGATCGCTTCGTTCTCAAAGGCGACGTCGTTCTTAAAAGAGGAGGAAAGCTTCCAAGACGCCTCTGGGGAACTAACATCGGTGAGACGATCACCAACATCGTGTGGGCGGTCACAGCGCGTATCATTATTACATCTCAGAATCTCATGTTCTACACGATGCTGTGGTGCTTCCCAAACTTCATTAGCGAGATCTCCCCAAGGTGGTTAATAGTGGATGGAATCCGTGATATCCATTTGAGAATCCATAGATTCGCCGGTGTCTTCCTGATAGCGATTCCGTCCCTTGCTCACGTCCTTGTCATATTCGTTCCGCCCCTCGTTGACGGCACAGCACTGAAATACTACCCACCGAGTACGTTTAACTTCAGCAGCTCTCCAGGTCACTTGAACTGGTCAAAGTTCTGGGATCCTGCAGCCGTACAGGGTTGGACCTTTAATGACCACACTGGAGTCCATCTCACCTCGGACGAGATATACCGCTTCGTACTCATGATCGTGTTGTTTTGCTTGATCTTTCCGCTGAGCAGATCACATTACGCTAACCAACGAAGCTACTCATTGGCCATGACCTTGCACGTGTTTGCTGGAATCTGGTACGCCGTTGACAACATTCGAAAAATCACACACGGACTGGCGCATTTCTTTAATCTGCCTATGCTCATCATCTGGTGTGTGGACCGAGTGCTCTCCATTTGGTTCTATCGGCATCAGCACGGTCACATTGTGCGGAAAGAAGTCATCGGAAACAACGCGTACATAGTCATGTACGTCAAACTAGATAAGAAAGTGAAGCATACCGTTGGGGATGTTTACTATCTTCATCAACAAGTCAAGGAAAGTACAGGAATGTTACCTCAACGATCTCATCCTTTCACGACTTTTAGTAATTTATCGCAAGATTCGACCTGGGACATTGGTTTTGTTATGTCAATAATGGAAGACGAGGAGCAGTTGTGCCTGCCTTGGACAAGCTGGTTGGCCAACGATGAGAAAACGTTGACTTTGCACACATGGGGACCTTATCGTTCGTCTGTTTGGAAGCTGCGTCATCTCATTCAAGAATCAGAAGGGATGCAATGGCCTTCCCACTTTCTTCTGTTTGCAACAGGATCTGGATGCGGCTATCTCTTGGATGTTCTGAGCTGCCTGGCTCACAGAGAACAGCCAAATATCCAAAGCATAAGCAAAACAAAAAAACAAATGAACATCGACATTTTTTACTCAGTCCGCTGCAAGGCATTTTACCACTTTTTACGAAAACCTATCGACGAACTCCTAAACAAGATCAAAGAAAATAACACTGTTAATGTCACTTTCCAATTTTACGTCACTAGTCCTGAGGAACAACAAGATGACACCGATACCGCATGCGCAGCAGACACCCAAATCCAACTCATCAATGGTCGAATAGATTTCGAGAAAGCTCTCAAGTCCGCTAACAAAAAGACTTGTTGTTTCTTTGTGGGACGGCCAGCGATCGCGGAAAACGTGGAAAAGGTTTGCAAACAAAAAGGGCTTAGATTAGTAAAGGATTACACGAACGGACAGGGAGGTGAACAAGACCGCCGTTCGTTGATAAAGTACCTTAAGATAAGCTTTTGGGTTATATTTTTGATAATCACAATTTGCGCTGTGGTTGGTCTTGTGATTGATGTTAAAAGCATCAAATATTCTCTTCAAAACAATGGCTTGAATAAAACAAAGTAACTGTAAAAGAACATTTTTAGTAATACTATACCATACAATACAGGGCTGTAGCTAGCATGAGGAGAACCGAGGCACTTGCCTCGGTAAAAATAGAAGTTTTGAATACCGTATTTATTCGATTAAGCGCCCTGGGCGCTTATTAAATTTTTGGACCTTGAGAGTGGGCGCTTATTCGAGGTGGGCGCTTAATCGAGGCTGCGCGCTTATTAAATTTTCACCATTTTCAGCAAGTAATAAGTTTATTTTGCAACAAAACAATAAAATAATAACAAAACCAAAGCAGAATTTTAACTGTTCATTGAAAGTTTCTTTAAAATACTTCGGAAATCTTGGTCTTCGAGCAAGTCTCTTAGAAGTACTGAGTCAATTTCAATCTCATTGTCACTAAGGTCAATTAGCGAACTCTCTGGTGCTGCGTCCTAGAGGGGTGGGGTGGGCGCTTATTCGAGGCTGGGCGCTTATTAACTTTTCCTACCTACAGGGTGGGCGCTTATTCGAGTTGGGCGCTTATTCGAGGTTGGGCACTTAATCGAATAAATACGGTACTTGTACAAGCATTGGATCTCTCTTGTAAGAGGCTATGCATAAAAAAAGGAAAGAATTGTTTCTTTTTTTAATATTGCTTCGGCACTGCTATAGAGCATATACTATACCATACTGTAGAGACCATACTATAGAGACCACGCTTTGGAGAACATACTATAGAGACCATGCTATAGAGCTGAGCATATAGTAGACTATACTATAGATACCATACTATAGAGACCATGCTGTAGAGCACGCATATATAGAGAGAACATACTATACATGGAGACCATTGTATAGAGCATATACTAGGCTAGACTATAGCAACTATATATATAATAGAGCATATACTAGAAATGCATGCTATAGAGAAAATTCTCAAAGTTAAATGAATTATTAAGTAAACAATTTAAACTTAAAGTAGTTATATTGAGGATGAAGGAAACAGATACTAATTCCAAAAATCGTTACCTTGTTAACCCTTTAATACCAATATTGAAATGCAAATTCTCCTTTCTTTTTTCCATACATTTGTCATAGGATTAGTGGGGAGAAGTTGTTAAAATATCACTGAGAATTCATCCTGGGTGATCATATTCTCAATTCTCATGACATCCCTGGTTGATTAAAAGCATTGATTTTAGAAGGAGAAATTCGATGTTGATCGTTATTGGAGCTTAAATGGAACCTACCTGCTCTCGCTTTTTTAAAAACATATGCTGTGAATTAACGTACATTTTATTTTCTTGTTTAGTGGATATTTACTTCAACTTAATTGAATTTAGTTTGTAGAAGAAAGTTATTCACGTTAAATGTAATTAAAAGAACCAAAACGCGCATGTTTGTCTATTTTCTAAAGTCGAGGTCAATTGAATGCAATGGAATGCACTCGTGGTGTGTTCGATTGGCAGTTTATTGCGGAATAAGGAGAAAAGGGGTTTACCGCTACAAGGTCCTTTAAAATATGAAGTACAGAGCTCCTAGGTATAGATTGAATATATGACCGTAATTAAGCAATACCTGACATACATTGATCTTTATTGCATATATACGACTCTATATGTTGGACACATGAAAATAGTACTCTCAGATACCTTATACATGAAGTACTCTCCGATAGGAATATCCGGGATTTATCGATATCCCCAGTATTCTTAGAACTGATAACTTCACTCAAAGGCACTCTAAATAAAAGTTTACCAAACGAATCCATTTTATGGGAAGAACATAACAGCAGTAAAGTACTGCTCACGGATAGTTTTTCTTTAATTGTCACACTGTAAAAGTTCTTCCACTGCGCATAAGGGAACTGAATAGACCATTTTATAGTTTCTACTTAGTAACCTGGTCATTGCGTGGAAATGAGGCTGAAGTTGACCTTGTTTTGATAGAAACCTTCCTTCTTTTCATATGTAAATCATGTTGTTCTTATGCTAACTAACATGATTTACATATGAAAAGCAGGAAGGTTTGTATCAAAACAAAGTCAACTCCAGCCTCACTTTCACTCAAAGGCCAGGGTACTAAGCACACAACTGTAAAATGGTCTATTATGGGATGTTGAGTCTATCTGACATAATGTTAATTGCATCATAACGGACAGTTCACCATTTTCTGGAGCAGCGCCCCTTTAATGCCACATTTTCGGGAATTTCAAGAAACTGCGCTGATTTCTTCGGCAATGTTTATCTAAGCCTGTTTTTGTTTTTTTGTTTGTTTGTTTAGGGGGTTAACATTGTTATATGAATTAAATATGACCTTTTCTTGCGACATATATTCCAGTCCTTCTACTGAAGCTTTTCTTTGCTTCAGACATGGTGCAAGCAAATCAACGAACTCAGTTACTATTCAAATTTGCGATAATTATTATATATAACCACGATCTGAGAACATTTGATTGGCTTATCTACGGCAATCGAAAATTTTCCGGGACTAATTAACTTAGGACCGTATCAGTAGGAAGCTCCTAAATTTCATCCCAAGTTATATTTTAGGATATATCTTAGGTAGGATTACGTGAATCCGGCCCCTGATTAGTGACTGGTCTTGTAATTGATGTTAAAACTGAGCAGTCGGTCTTTGCTAAGTAACTGGACAAGAACTTCTATTATGAAAGGCAATAGACCTTATTAGTATATACTGAAACAGTGGATAGCATTGTTGGCGCGCTCTGATTGGCTACTGAAACTCGGAATAGCAAGTGCTATTCACCTCCCAGCAATTTGCGCGCGAAAATTGTAATCGTTGACAGGAATAAATGAGTTAAAAAGCATCATTTTCGTTATATTATCTCACTGTTTCAGTATATACTAAAACAACTATTCACCTCAGTGTAGGTGGGTAGTGGTGGATATTTACCGAGCCGCGAATATCCACCACTACCCACCTCCACCTCGGTGAATAGTTGTTAACTATCCAGAGAAACATCAAAACGTAGCGCAAAGAAAAAAAGAACGAAAAATCAAATCATTTTCTCCCAAAGTGTTCGTTTTTCGCAGGACAACCTTGATCAGCCAGATCCTAATAGGGGTGGGGTAGGAATGTGTCAGGGGTGGGCTCCTGACAGCCCTGAAATGTTTGCTGTGAAGCATGGAGCCCAAATGTTTCCCTACCCGGAGGTCGTCAAAGAAAATTGTGACTGCAGGGTCTTTTAAATATTCTTTTTAATCGCAACGCACAGACTAACAAGGAAAGGAGGTTCTAAGAAGAAAAAATCTACTAAGATAGATTTTGGTAATACGTACTGCGTGCATTGCTTCGGAGAATGAGTTCTCTATGGGGATCCATGAAAAACATACTCTCCGAATTTTTTCACACACTTCGCAGCACTGCGAGAATAAATTTTTTGTCTGCTTATACAAGCTAAAGTTAGGAAGGCAGGAATTTTTCCGTAATACGTATGGAGCTCTGATATTTTTTTCTTGAAGTCTGGGACCATGTTATTTTTAGGACTCAGGAACCCCAAAACTCTTACAAAAAAGTACTCGACCAATACTTAAGCCGTATTATAATTTATAATACTTAAGCCGTATTATAATTTATTTTTTATTTACACTCGCAAACAATAGCATGCACTGTACTGGCTCGTTCGCAAATTGCGCAAAGAACATTCAACACCCATCAACCGTACTCACTTTTGAGATAGTCAGAAGTGAAATGAGCCGCTTAAACATGGCTTTCGTTACCTTATTAGGTCTTAATATATATAGATAGCCCAAGGCTAACAGCGTCGCACAACTTAACTTAGATGAAAGGTTGGAGGCACAAGAATTAAGATTGACGAACGGGCTATTTTCAATTTTAGCAATTCTCAAAAACAGTATTACGCGACCGTCTGCACAGTACATTTTTATAGACCGTAAAAAAGTTCACAAAAACAACTTTTCTCTGTCTAGAATAACTAGTACCACTAGTTTCCGAATAAAATACAGTTTTTGTTTGTCAAAAATTGCCCGAGAAACTGATTTGAAAATCAAAAACTGTAAAAATACACAAACATTTGCATAAGGCGATGCGAGTGAAGATAGAACTGTAATAAAATCGCTTTTCAAACTATCTAATGAATGAACAAACACATAAAAATGGACAACACAATCTTCTTTTGAAAAAATTTATTCAAATCTCCATTAGTTTACGTTTAAAAGCAAAACGCGTACCATTTAATTATAGCTCATCGAGTTCAAGCTTTCTTCGATGAAATTCAAGAGATCGATACAACTGAATTTAAGCACGTTTTAAAATCAATTCTCCAAAACTAACAATAACACCAATAAAAAGTCACTCACAGATTGATATCAACATAAATTCTCATCGAAAACTGTAATCTGTTTTACCTCAAGTCCCTCGCTTGCTTGGAAATTCAAATCTCCGCTTCTGGTTCTGAAATCCGTAGAAAACAAACATCTCCCGCATTTGATAAAAACGTAATACATGAAGTTCCTTGAAGCAAGATTTTATCCCTGAAAGCTCGTCTTTTTCCACAAAAGCGGCTTCTGAGTATCCCTTAATTAAGTATCCTTGTCTTGAGTTGCAAACCGCGAAATATTCAGGGAAATAACGCCTTTAATTTAAACGGTTTTCTCCGCTTAGTAAATTCACAGCAAAACATCAAAGTGTTTTTCTAGCTGACGTGACATTCGGCCGTGTAACCGCGCGAAAAACAAAGCCTCGCTTTGGTTTCAACATGACGTCGTACGCGCATGTTTTGCGACGTCATACGCGCCCGCGCGCTAGTCCTGCGCGACGGCGGAGCTAGTCCGGTCCTGCGCGACGGCGGGCGGATGGAGGGCGGGCACACGCGCGCCGGCGAAACATTCCGCTAGCCATGACCATGAAAAATGACGGGCACAGGTTCTGGTTCTATGAGTATGGGGCTGCGCAGCCAGGCCTTCGGCCTGGCAAGTGCTCCGCTATTAAGAAGGACAACATTTACCTTGTTTAAAACAAATGTGTTTATAGAAGACAATTACTTACTTTGTAAAGTAGTATTAATTAACATTTCATTTGACGCTACTTGTGATGAGAGCAATTTTTTAATTAAAATAAACGGCTACTCAATTTGAATTGTCACACTGTAGGCCTTCATCCACTGCACGTTAGGGTGACTTTTGTATTTTGGGATGTTCAGGTTAGGGTTAGTTTCAGTGTAGCTGCTTACATTGTCCCGCTAGAGCGTTCACGGTACCGATACTATCCTGGCCAGAAGTTATTTGCCATTAATTGCTCATAAACATAATATTCAAAATAACAAAATGACGATAAAAAATGACGCCGATAGGTGGGAGTGGGTTGATTGAAGCTTTTTCGTTGGAGCGTCCTCGAAATCCGTGTTCTCCCTTAATTTGTTTTTTAGTAAAGTCAAACCAGAAAACGAAATCTCGCTAAAAATGTGGTATAGAAGCCAAAAAAACTGCAAAGAAAAAACAGTTAGACATACTTTAAAGAAATTTATCTAACTCACGATAAAATCCCGCACAAATACTTATTTTTTTGCCATCGAGAAGTCCTTGCACCCGTTTAGAAGTGATAAAGTGGTGTATTATTTACTGGCAAAATTGCAAACAACAATAACCTGAGATAAATAAATTCGACCGAATTTCAGCACCGCTCTTATATTCCCCTACATGTATCGCTCGTGTATCCGATGGTTCAGTTATTAAAACCAAGTGAAACGAAAATAACGGTCGCAAATTGAAACAATAAAAGCTTCTCTTCGGTATTTCAATGAGGCAAAATAGTGTACGATAACCTTTTTAACAACTTTTTAAAACTTTATTCACGAGTATTCTATAACTTCTATATCTAGTTTCCAAAGCAAACGCTTCAATCTAAAAGCCTTCTGTCATAAACTGTTTACATGTTTAGTGAACTGTATTCAATTCGGGGATTCCCATTATGGCCTCAGATGACGTAGAACAGTGAGCAGTGTTTCCGCTTTTGTAAGAAGGTCTTCTCAGAACGTCCATCAGAGGCGCTGCCAGATTGGCACTTGATCCTTTCCTTTTAATGTCTCTAAAATCAATTTATTTTATCAGAATTTATTATAAAATTAATGAAAGTTAGTTAAGGTATTATTTCATTCCCTAAAAAAACGTCAATGACAAAAATATGTTTTTAACACTGGAACGGAAATTGAACATTTTGTTGCGTGACTTAATCGTGTATTTGTATTTAGAGATCGCTTTCAAAAATCAACTTGAGGAAAGTAGAGAAATGTAAGACCGGGCAGGAAAAAATATCCAGTTTTTCTGCTTGTCAGATTAAGGGACACCAATAAAAGAATCTATTACTGAGTGATTTATCAACAATCTGATAAGAAAACAATGTTTTGACATATGTTCCTCTCCCGGGAGGGGAGGGGAGGAGATGCTCATCGAAAATTTTGAATAGACCCCCTAAAAGGTAGCCTGCGTGCAGCCCCCCGAGGGGTACTCCCATATAATTTGCAGAGTACCTCCCCCCCCCCCACCCCCCTACTAAAAGGTACCAGAATCTATCAGTAAGGGCCACTGAAAGGTACTAGAATCTATTAGTAAGGGCTACTGAAAGGTACCAAAATCTATTAGTAAGGGCTACTGAAAGGTACCAGAATGTATTAGTAAGGGCTACTGAAAGGTACCAGAATCTATTAGTAAGGGCTACTGAAAGGTACCAGAATCTATTAGTAAGGGCTACTGAAAGGTACCAGAATCTATTAGTAAGGGTTACTGAAAGGTACCAGAATCTATTAGTAAGGGCTACTGAAAGGTACCAGAATCTATTAGTAAGGGCTACTGAAAGGTATGCAGAATCTATTAGTAAGGGCTGCTGAAAGGTGCCAGAATCTATTAGTAAGGGCTACTGAAAGGTACCAGAATCTATTAGTAAGGGCTGCTGAAAGGTACCAGAATCTATTAGTAAAGGCTACTGAAAGGTACCAGAATCTATTAGTAAGGGCTACTGAAAGGTACCAGAATCTATTAGTAAGGGCTATCGAAAGGTACCAGAATCTATTAGTAAGGGCTACTGAAAGGTACCAGAATCTATTAGTAAGGGCTACTGAAAGGTACCAGAATCTATTAGTAAGGGCTGCTGAAAGGTACCAGAATCTATTAGTAAGGGCTACTGAAAGGTACCAGAATCTATTAGTAAGGGCTACTGAAAGGTACCAGAATCTATTAGTAAGGGCTACTGAAAGGTACCAGAATCTATTAGTAAGGGCTACTGAAAGATACCAGAATATATTAGTAAGGGCTACTGAAAGGTACCAGAATCTATTAGTAAGGGCTACTGAAAGGTACCAGAATCTATTAGTAAGGGCTACTGAAAGGTACCAGAATCTATTAGTAAGGGCTACTGAAAGGTACCAGAATCTATTAGTAAGGGCTACTGAAAGGTACCAGAATCTATTAGTAAGGGCTACTGAAAGGTACCAGAATCTATTAGTAAGGGCTACTGAAAGATACCAGAATCTATTAGTAAGGGCTACTGAAAGGTACCAGAATCTATTAGTAAGGGCTGCTGAAAGGTACCAGAATCTATTAGTAAGGGCTACTGAAAGATACCAGAATCTATTAGTAAGGGCTACTGAAAGGTACCAGAATCTATTAGTAAGGGCTACTGAAAGGTACCAGAATCTATTAGTAAGGGCTACTGGAAGGTACCAGAATCTATTAGTAAGGGCTACTGAAAGGTACCAGAATCTATTAGTAAGGGCTGTGGTCGCAATTTTATTTTAACACTAGGGGTACCAAAAGAAACTATTAACAAGTAAATTTCACAGTTTTTATTGTTGATAATTCTAAGGACTGTTTCACTGTCAAAGTTCTATTTTGCATATAAATGAGATTATAAAAAAAGATTACGTACTTCTATAAAGACCAGGGTTTGTTATATAAAACAACACCACAGTTTAATGATATACATGTACTCTATCACACTGTGAATTAAATCATAACATTAGAGTACATTAAAATCATACTCAGAAAAATACACACATGACTTTGTATGCTTACATAGCCTGCTGCAAATACCACAGTGAGTCTGGAAGAACTTGCAAGAAAAAAACAAGTGAAAACTTTTCAATCAGTTCTCACAAAATCCTTTGACATCAGGCCATGTTAACACAAAATAAGCATGAAGTAATAACTGTATTTACATAACCTCCTGTTAAACCCAAGAGGAGGGATCACATATAAAAGTGACAGGGATGCTAATCAGAAAACAAGGTGTCTGAATCTGGTTTTGTAGGCATGACTCTGATCCAATAGGATAACCACCCTGTCACTTTAACATGGCAAAACCACATCCCACACCCCACACCCCACACCCCACATGCCACACCCCACACCCCACACTCCACATGCCACACACCACACCCCACACCCCTTATCAGAATGCTATCCATAACACACCAATCCACTTATCAATTCCCAAGAAGGGGAGGAAGAGGGCAGATGTGGATCATTCAAACTCTATTGTCATTTACAACGTCAGCAATTTGTCTTGAAGTCTGAGCCCCAGGGTGGGGACATTTGAACATTTGGTTAACAAGAGATGACAAAACTTTGTTGCAAAATATTCAAATAAAAAGGGATATAATTTATCCAGGGTGATGGGATTTTCATCTGATTTACAGTAAGTTACATTTTTGGTTCTAGGATGGAGATTGAACAAAAATTCTTCAGAAAAGTTGAATGCTCCACATATACCCATCTCACCCCACCACCAGTTGATTTGGAGCATTAAAGGGTGGGTTAGTTAAATTACCCCAAAAATATTATAAAACTTAAACCTAATAGTACAAATCTTATGTAATTCTTGAATACTCTCCAGAGTAAATTAAAGACTGGTTATATGGTCAGTCAAGAGATTAATGAGATCATATATGGTCTCAAAGTTCTTTTGGCTAAAAAAGCCACAGTTCTATAGCTAATAGTTCACTTATAATAACTTATAGTTCACTTATAACAATATTTGCACTGTATATTTAAATCCTTTAAGTGTGGGTATACAAGCCCAGCATTATTATTTGTAAGGCCACAGTTAAACTATGTAAAGGCCACATGCAGTCCTCTCTATGTGAATCCAAAATGTTCCAGTTAACAGTTTGATTTGTAAGAAATTTTACTGTCAGTGTTAAAAACGAATATGTACATCATGCACATAATAATTATTGAAACCAAACTTACACAATAAAATGTTTATACTGTACCATTACAGATTTGTACTGGTCAACCATTCATGAAAATTATTGAGCCTGAGTGCAAAAAGGCCCATTCATGCAAATTTCATTACTGATTAATAATTGACCTAGTTAATAATTGAGCCAATTAGTCTATTCTGATTGGCTTTTACATGTATTCTCGGAAATTATACTCTAGTCATACTTGACATGTATAATTATTCTGTCTTTCACACTCATCTTTTTAACATTTAGCTAATTCCTTAGCTATTCTGAAAGCCTGGTATTGTAAACCAGTAACTTACAATATTACCTCGATCACTATCAGAAAATATGTTTGGGATATCAAGTTTTTAGTTGTGAGACCAGCAAGAATTTATTTTAAAAATCAAAATTATTGAAGTAAAAAAAGGAAAAGCCAACAAAATGAAATAAATCATCTAGCAACTCTTAAACATTTCATCGCCATTTAACTCAATTAAAGCTTATAAATTACAACAAAAAGTTAAAACCACACATTGTTTCTGACTATTTAAATTTTTGTTGATGCCATAATGCATATTATGTCATCAAACTTTACAGTGCAACGTTGGAAAAAGGCAACAAAATGTATACATGTGATACTTTTATGTAACCAAAGTTACAGTTGAACCACTATAAAGAGGCCCTGAGTCCTCGTGGAACTCACAAGTGGCTGCTTGGGTAATATGGCCACTTGTATGATCTCCTTAATAGGGGTTTTGTCAGAAATTAACATAATGCGCAGCATATTAAATGTCAATTCATGCCCATTTGAATATAACATTTTTGATAGATTGAACAAGACGAAATGGTAAATATATATATATATATATATATATATATACTGCTGTGCAAAGGCTTCACCGGGTTTTCCGATTTTCCTCCCTCCTCGCACACAAAAATATAGAAACAAAAACAAAATTTTTACATTGTAATTCAATCTGTCAACAATAGTGAAGAGTCACTAATTGTGGCTATGCCACTGCAAATTTCTAGTATGAATAGTGGACAATAAAATTTGAAACTCCGCTTGGGAGAAGTAAGTTTTTGGTAATTTTTTCTTTTTAATTTTTGGTATTTTATTTTAATTTTTTGATAGTTTGTTACCCACGACTTTTTGCCCGCCCCGCACCCACAACTTTCAGTTGCGACTCGCGACCCGCAACAAAAAGTGCTACTCCCTTTAGTTAGTAATGGCCAAAAACTTTGAAGAAGAGATCTTGCGTTTGAAGGAGTAGTGCTCTCACATGTAAATAACTGAATTGAGACACAGCTTACTGGAAGACCAGATGTTTTGTGTATTTTGGTAACCATAGTTGGCCGCAATTAAAGGATTAGCTAAATGACAGAGGTTGATCTTGTAAAGCCAGACTCGATGGAGCACTTACTAGTGGAATAAGGGATGCTAAAAACAACACCAAGGGGGGAGGTGTACTTATTAGAAAGGGGATGCTATTGGAAGGAGGCCGGGCACTAAATCAAATCATTACTGAACAGTATGTGTATTAAATGTTTGGTGGCTGCTTAATGGAGGTGAAAACAATAGGAAAACCCTCATTGGAACTGCCAAAGGGTGGCCACAGAGGTCACTTAAGGACGTTCACGCAAAAATCTTAACATGTTTATTTATGTTTTTAACATAAAAACATAAAACTTTGCTACAACTACAGGTAATGAATTCCTCATGTGAAAAATGCAAAAAAAAAAAAAAAATGGGGATCACCAACTTTGCTTATATGAGACTGTAAATGTCCCCAATAGTCTAAAAATATTGTAAATGAATCTCTGAAATGCAACTCTTTACGTCAAATTTTATATCTGCTGGTCTGTTAAGCAAATTCATTCAACCAGTGATGGCCCTTAAAAGGAAAGCTAATCTTTAAACTACAAGCATTTGCAAACTCAAACAGCCTCAAGTTGGTTGGATTTGATATCGGCAGGTAGAAACATAGACAGCCTAAAATTCCTACATGTATATTGATATTTTTATTCATTTTTTTGCAATCTGTCGGGGTCACCCACCTTCCAAGTAAGTTAAATCTAAGGAAAATTAACACAACAACTACCAGCCTGTTATGTGCTTAAGAGATACACTGTATTGTCTTACACGAGTGCAACATGCATTGCAACATGAATTGCGTGTGCAGTAAGGATGTGCATAACCAATGAGTGACTGCAAAATGTCCTGAATAGGCGTGGTTGCTTAATAGGGGTTCTATTTACAGTATATTACTCTAGATTATAAATTTTGGGACTTTGATAACTACTGCCCTCACTTAACAGACTGGGCCACTTAATAGAGGTTCAACTGCAATAAATCATTCATCTTAAAAAATTATGAGATATTATTGGTATGAAATGCCAACAGTGAAAGAACATTTAATATTTGACTCACTACAGTATAATGATGTTCCTAGAACTCCACTGAGTAATTAACATCTCCTTAGACTGAGACATTTAAAGCTCATGATATTACCAAGACCTGCAGAGAAGAAGACATTAAAGGAATAACATTATTTTTTGACTTTTTTAAACTTATATTATAAGCATTAATATTTAAAATTTTTTGTTTTTGTTTCACAGTGGTTGCTGCCATTTTGATAGTGCATGGGGCAAACTTGTGCAAAATACAGACAGTGAGTGTTTGTATCAGAAATCCAAATTATGGCAAACATTTTTGACTTGGCTGAAAAAAACTTCAGAAACCTGGAAAAGATTATATTCATCAAATTTGAGAGGTACTGCAGCTAAGCTGAGAAGCCCTGGTTTTAAAGAATGAGTGGTTCTAATTTAAAAATTGAACTGAAAATTAATTAGGAAAAATGAAAAATATAACATTTAGTGAGATATCAATTGGCGAGATTACATGTAGGTCGAAATGCAGCCTCAGTGGGGTATGTGAAACTCTCCTAAATAAATGGAAGTTATTTTGAATGTTCATTAACTAACTAATCTGCAACATTTAAAGTACAGCTGTAGAATGGATTAAACAAAAACAAAAATAATTAACAACAAATTATTGTTGCTAGGCTGCAGTGAAATGCTTAAAAACCATATCAGGAACATGGATTTTTTAGTTATTGATTTTTTGAAAATTTATTGTCAATGATTATTGTTGAGGTTTAACGAAGAAGATAAAACCATGGTGCAAGAGACTATAAAATTAATATTACTTCTCTACAAATGAAATTCACTAATTTTGGATTAATGTGCTGATATATACTTAAAAGTGCCGGGTTTGTCAGCTGACAAATTAAGAACGTGTAAGAATTTGACTGCGACCAGAGCACAGAAGACTCGAAGAGACGGACTGCTCTTATTTTGGTAAATGTAAATATAATATTAATATGAGGGCTAATATATGTAAGTGCTTTATGTTCATTATTAACTTCAATCTGCATTAGCTTCTTCTAATCTACAGAAATATCCTACTTCAAAGTTAATTTTATTACAGTTGACATAGAGATGAACATTAAAGGAAAATTTAAAACTTTACAATACTGGAATCTAATTTAAAAAAAGTTTACTCTTTATCCCTATTCCTGCATTCATGTTCGTATTTTAGAGATAGAGTTTAATAAATAATATTAATACAACAAGTGTCCAAAAAAAAAAATGAGTGATTATTAAAGTTAATTCTGACATGAATATTGATCAGGGTTTAAACAATTTAGGGAATATTTGTAACTGAGGTGTAAAATAAACATAAATAATATTAATGTATTAATTGTGGAAAAACATGTAAATCATGCTGTTGCCATTTATTAAAACAGAACTGGAATAAAATTAGAAATCTCTTTTGAAAAAAGTACAATTGAAGATCTTCAAATATATGCTTACCCGGTATTAAAATGTGTAAGTGACATTTGACTTTGCTCAGGGAATATTAATTTCTTCTAAGCCCATGCCAGATTGAAACAAAATGAAAGGAATTTCTTCAAACAAATGTGATAAATTTGGCCTCTATGACCTACACATGACAAAACTGATTTTAAACAACTCTGAGCAATGCAAGTCAGTAAAAATAATTATGAAATTCAGGTCTGTGATAGTATGCCTTGCAAAAATGATCTGCATGTCGAGTTTTACGTTGTAAAGATCAAAAGAATACAAGCTTATATAATTCAGAGTGACAAGAAAAACAGTCTAAACAGTGTTTTATTTTACAAAAAATATTAAGCTTAACTTAAGCTTATATGTATTATTCTTTTAACAAAATTGTCAAAAGTCCACTGTAAGCTAAGTAAGCCTATTACCACTACTAGGAGTATGTGTGTGAAATAACAAGTGAAAAAGAATGTGAAAAATACCTCATTTTCACATACTTTTCACATGTTTTTCACCACCTTTCACACGTATTTCACACGAATATTTCACATGTATGTGAAATACTGCACATGCAAATATATGTGAAAATCCATGTGAAAAGTGCGTGAAACAGTGTCATCCCTTTCACACGCATTTTCACATGCATTTTCACATGGAACTTCACATGGTTTTGAGGAAGGAAATCATACATTCACAGATCAGTTTTTCACATGTATTTCACATACAAATTCACATGATATGGAAGTATCAATCAGTGCAAATTTATCCTTTTCACACACATTTCACATGTATTTCACATGGAAAACGAGCTAGTACATGGAAAAACACATATATATTGAATATATATAATATATTAATGTATATAGTTAATTGCAAGGATACATAGTTTTCAGCCGTTTACTGTCAGCTATCTCAAACTCCCATTTATTTATCTCAAACTGTTTTTTTTTGTTTCCCTTGATCATGAGAGTTCGAGATTTTGTGGGGTTGAAATATCTAGAGACCCACACTTGATAAGTGCATGAATATCTATATATGTTTGATCGCAGATCGATGCATTCTGCATGTATACTGACAATGAGTGTCTATAATTATAATATATAATTTGTTCCATGCTTAACTGGATGTCTTTGCATGTTTACATTGTCACTTAAGCTAGTTTATAATTTAATCAAAACAGTACATGTCATCCTTTTTAGCAGTTCTCTTCCGTTTTGCTGGAAGAGGCTGCTCATCTTGCTTTTGCATTCGAATAAGTTCCTCTGATGAGATTAATGCATATCCCTTCCAGTGTTTTGTTTTATCCAATCCAGTTTCAGGGACCATCGTGGCCAGCTCTGGTTCTTCATGGCCAACACCATGTACAGCTGCTGCACGATCATCACCTGCGGTTGGCATCTGTTGATCCAGATCTTTTTTGGTTTTTTGCTTTCTGCTTTGCTTTTTTTTCTCAGTTTTTTCATGGTCATCAGCATGATGGTGTACAGCTGCGCATGCAGGATCATCATCTGCAGTTGGCAACATCTGTTGATCTTTCTGGGGTAGTTTTCTGCTTTTATTTTTTTTCTTTGCAGGTACCGTTGCAGAGGTTGTTTTGGCTTTGGGCTTCTTTGTGTTTTTATTTGAAGTAGATTTGTCTTTATGGCCACCTACTGCTGATTTTTTTAGCAACTGGTTCATTGGCCAGTACAACTTTTCACCAATCTAAAAGTGAAAATATGTATAAGTGCATAAAATTAAAATTATGTTTCTATATGCCAACTCGTCTTCCAGACTATTATTATAATAAGGAGCGAGTTCATAAAATGGTGAAATTGTTTGAAATATCCCATCAGTGACTAGATTTCTTATCAAAGTCTGATACATGACATAATAATAATTCTAAATTTACACACACACACACACACACACACACACACACACACACACACACACTGTAAGCCTTTCAGCAAGCATATAGGCAGAAGAACAAAAACAAGTAAATATGTTTTATCTGATACATGTTTTTTTTTCACCAATCACAGCTTATTTTACTCGGGTGAATGAAGGAATGGGTCTCTTTCGATTTAAAGGGGGTGGTAGGGTTTTAAAACATATTTGACCTGTTGGCTTTAAACTTTCTAAAAGGCTTTTAATTGTTGAAAACAATAAGTTTTCGCTTACATGAATAGACTTGCTACATCACATGACTTGCCACGCCCAATTTTTAGCAATTTTTTTCAATCCAAATTTACGAGATATTGGGAAAATATTTTTCTACTTAATTTGCTTTCTATCAATGACCATTAGCACAACGTTTATGGAAATAATACGGGTTTTCCAAAGTTATTTGTTTATTTGAACTATAACATTTTTATTTTAGAGGGACTGGGACTAGGGGAAAACAATGAATAATTATGCAGCAATAACAGTTTTCGAAATTCCCTGTTTAATTTGATGTATTACTCTGTAAATTGAAGACTAAGGAAGGAAATATGGAAGCTTTTAATTGAACTTTCATGCAGTAATCTGAAAATTCCAAATCTTGCATAATTTAGGGAATGGCTGGACCTGTGACCCCAACAGACCCACGGTACCATCCAAAAATGGTTTTGTTTCTTAGTGCATGGTAATAACAGATAAAATATTAGGGGACACTGAATAAAGCAAGAAAAAATGAAAACCCAATATTATATGAGGAGCCATGCCTTAATTCACGTGAGTACACAGTTTCCAGTCTACTGATTTCCTTTACTATAATATTGTAATTATGTTAGATGACTTATAATAAATATACCTTCACTTCATGCAAAAATTCCAACTTGTTCGGGCCAGCAAGCTTTATTTTGCTATTTTCACTTGTATAGTTAGTTTGCATGACCAAGTTAGCATATTCATCTGCAAAGGGAGAGAATTCAAGTCAGACATTTATTATTTAAGACACTTAAAATTAAGTGATTTTCGAATGTGCGTTGATCACACATTGGCCACACATTGGCCAATATTTGACAAAAAAAGGAATAAGAAAAAAAGTGAACTAATTAAATGCATGTTTATATATTCAGGACATATAAGTGTATAATTGAACAATAAAATATTTAAATATTCAAGCAGAAATTATTATCAATTTTTCTATTTTTATCTTTTGTAATTAAGATATTTTTAAATTGTGAATAAAGTTGTTATTTTTATAATAAAAAAATAATAATAATTGAAATTAATAATAATAATAATAATAATAAATAATTACCAACATGGGATTATATAATTTGCTAACACCTACCATTTTTTGCTGATTGTCTCATAAAGGTCACCCGAGACAACCGTTCAGTTCCGGACATGACAAAGAGTTCCTCTCTGTTCCCAAAAACAAAAATGATGTGGAAAAACAGTTATTTTAATACATATATATGTATACATACGTATGATTTCATGATAGTGGTCTGGGCATGATGTGCCTTGCTCAAAGCTATAGTTTGCTACATGCTACACAACTGACATACTAAACAAATTTTTTTCAAATAAACATAAGTTGATAACTCATTGTAAGAATCCCAACTACAGGCTAACCATGACCGAGGAATTGAACGTGCATTGGGACTACACCGTTAACAAATCCAGCTAGTGGCAGGAGGCTACAGGGCTTGAACCCAGAAACTCTGGATATTTTATTTTACAAGACCAGGGGCCGGATTCACCTAAGTATTCCTAAGTGAACAATCGAACTTATTATTACCCTGCAGTGAACCGAAACCCGTCATCCTCATCCTCCGCATCCTGAGACTTCAGTTGCAATTGGTTCTCAACTACGTCTGCAGTTGTTAGTTGTTCTTTCTGTGGGGAGCTTGTCTTGGGGGGCCTTTTGGTGGCAATAGAGCTGTACTTCTTCAGCTACGATAAGAGTCAAGAAAAGATAAAAATATTAATTTCAATTTTCTACTCAATGTTGTACGTGCAAATCAGAGCGTTTAACTTTAATTTTTCTATAATTTTAATTATTATTCTTTCCATTATTCTAAATGCATTTATAAGCTTACGTATACGTAATTAAGCTTACCTTTTGAGCCCTTTTCCAATATTTTGTATTGTTCAGCTGATTCCTTTTGTATCGCAGGCTTTCAGCAAGTCTGTTCCTTATGTCTCTTGATCGACCGCATAATTGAGGAAGAGTTCGAGTAACCTAAGAAATTAATAATTTCATGATGGCTGTAAATTCTCTCTAAAATACAACTGGTGACCTTTTGTATGTAGCAATACATAAGATATAAAGACGGGATAATTGAAAAATATTTACCGAATTCTCATCACTGCAAAATCGACCACTTTCAGGTCTTTCATTAGCCATTGTCATGAAAATAGATATGATATAGTTAAATTGGCTCGTTCTAAATCACTACTGTAACTTAAGTTGTATAAGCGTTTTACTTGCCTGGTTCAGAAAACGTTCCATGACTTTGCCTCCAATTTTTGACATTAGTGGAGGATTATCCCACAGTCCACACCTCGAAGCTGCTTGCCTTAGGACATACTGTGTAATGAATAAAATATATGTACTGTTAAAACAAGATTTATTTTGAGATTGCAAAACCACACCAAACAAATACTATAATAAGCTTATATTTTAAATTCATCGTTTTCAGACTCGCGATCGTTGTCCGGGATCGGGAGCGCGCGAGCGGGTGAAAATGCTGTGACGTCACTTCAAGCGCGAAATTTAATTTCGGCGGGAATTTTCGCGCTCAATTAATTATGTAACGGCATTTTTGGAACTTCTTCACCGGAACGAACGCAGCTTTAGCGTGTAAAACATCATTATTTCATTGGTTAGAGCAATATAACTAAACATTTATGTACTTACTCGGAATGTTTGCTGAGCCGAGGTTGCCTTTGCCCCTTGCTTTGCCTTCTCCAGCAGCTCCCTGGCTGTAAAGTTCACTACCTCGTTGTTGGATTCTAAAACGATTTCGTCGGCCGGTTGTGAGTCTTTCTTCTCACCCTCCGCGTCTTCACTAGTACTGCAGGTACTGCGACCACGAACTGCTCCGCTTTCTGCCTTATTGGCTACATTGGCAGCATTTTCTTTCTCGGCGCTAATTGACGAGTCAAGAAGGCTTTGCAGTTTGCCACTCGCAATAAGAGAGAAAATTCCCTTCAGCTGATCAGGACTTAAGCTTAAGTTTTCCATTAGACCAACGTCACGAAGCAAAACTACTTTTGTATAAACAATAAACCGAATAACGAACGAAGGAGGACCACAGAAAAACGACTGCTAGCAGAGCACTAATTAATCACGTACAACAAGTGAAGGGTCACAAGCGGCAATTGGGAAAGTTTTAACAGAATGCATTGTATGTACGTAGTTGTAAGTGATATCATGATAGTATATAAGATACTTGCCGAGGCGAGATACGATATGGCAAAGGTCGGAATTCAGAAGATAGGTCAAGATAGCTAATAGGATATAGGTTACATTTGCGTAGGTACGGCGCTGATCCCAATTAACATTTCCTTATTATTGTGTAAGTGTTTGAGATGCTTGATCTTGGAAACAAATTACCAGTTATTATTTTATTGTACCGTACCGGTCTCGATCCGTGAAAGGCAGAGTGCGAGAGAGGATTATATATAGCGTGTTGCGTGTTATGTTGCGTGTTGGATGAGAGTCATGTGAGACCTATCACGACGATTATCAAAATAATAAGATGACAGACGTGAAACAGCCAACGAACTAGAAGCTACGTACTATTAGTTTCAAAATGGTAAAAAAACCTTTCTTTGGATAAAGAAATGTTTTACATTTAATTATGCCTTAAGCCTTTCTATTCCTTGTAATTTAGCTTATATTACTGTGCTCATGAGACTCAAAGCGTGGCTGCGTGCAACACACGAACGTATCGAATTTCCTAAGCTTCCTTGTAATTGGCCGCACGCAACTTTTAACGGCGCTCGCAACGCATCTTAAAGCATCCTCGTTCAGTACATTTTTTCAGATTCTGTACTCAGGCGGTATAAGAAAGTGTACTCTCTGCTGTTATGCCTTATTCTTCATTTCATAGGAAGAGCAAGCAGCGTATCTCGCAAAGAAAATGTCGAGCGGAATTGCTGATGTGCCCTTGTTCGTTGTGCCTGAATCTGGTAGAACTAAAGAAGAGTGATGTTGAAAATCACATCAAGCTTTTTGGACTGGCAAACACTTCGTCCTTTATTGAGGAGCAAGAAAGACAGGAAGAAAATTCATCGGAGTCGGCATCGGAGGACGACACAAAACCAAGTTGCAGCTGGGAAACTACGACGAAGCTTCCAAAAGTGCAGGAAATCGCCACTCAATCGTCCATTTCTTCGCCTGCCAATCCATCTGCTGATGATCTTGCAAGTGTTAATTATGAACGTACAGAAACCACCTCAAATGCATCGAGTAACTCTAGCGTGAGCTCATCAGTATCGCAGGTCACGAGTGATCACGAAGACGAAATTAAGAAAGCCGATCACGAGAGTTCCATTTCTGCATCCTCCATTTCAGCTGCTGATATCGATATCGATGATGAAAGCGAATCGGACGGCGATATTCGTGAGGTACCTGATTACTTACAGCAATTTACCCAAGAAGAAGAACTTTACCGTTGTGAGAAAGCGAATATGCCACTGTTTGAAGGAAGTACAGTTAACGTCCTCCAAGCTTTGTGTGGATACTTCTCATGGTTTACTGAACATCCCGGAACCAGCAAAAGCGCTCTATCTGATTTGTTGCGACTGCATCACGACCAAATCTTACCTCACGGTAATGCTCTCCCATGCTCCTACGACGAAGCAATTTCTTTTATTAAGCCATTTCTCTTACCATTCACAACTTACCATGTGTGCCCAAACGACTGTGTGCTTTTTCGAAAAACTGATCGGTATGACTATTCGCGTTTGAAACAATGCCCGGTTTGCAACGGAGAGCGATATTTTGGCACTAAGAGAAATAAACCGCGTCGAAAGTTTTATTACTACCCTCTTGAGCCTCGATGGAGACGAATGTATGGAAATGCTACCATTGCTGAAGTTTTGCAATCTCATGGTGGTACCGAAAGCCCAACGCTGCAAGATGTCATTGGATCGAGCACATGGAAAGCCACGTATAGTGAAACTGGCTTCTTTAAAGGCGATTCTCGTGGTATGTCGCTACAACTTTCAACTGACGGTGTCAATCCTTTTAGTAGCAACAAGGTGGTCTATTCCATGTGGCCAATAATGCTAACCGTCCTTAACTTACCAAAGCGAACCAGGAACCTGTTTGCAAATATGCTGCTGGTCGGAATAATGCCAGGTAATGGTGGACATGAGCCTAAGCAGGTAGACCCTTACCTAGAAGTGGTTGTTGATGAGCTGTTGACATTGACTGGATGCTGGTTTTATGATGCATACAGAAAAGCTCCATTTCAGCTGAAAGTGCAGCTCCTCAATTACGTACTGGATTATCCAGGCCTAAATAAAGTTTTTAATACCACTGGAGCTAATGCATTACAGGGATGCATGTTGTGTGAAATCAGAGGTAAGCTAAATTGTTTTTAATTCATCAGTGAATGATATAGGCAACCTCGAATATTCGTCTCCTGCTTGCTTTTGAATTGCCACCTATTAGGGGGTGAAAATGAATTTGAGCCACATTTACTCTGATCTGACAGCTAGCTAGATCAAGATTCTGTCATTTTAAAAATGACGAATATTTAACTATGAAAGCACGTGTGATATCGGCTTATTCTTAGCTGACGAGGCCTATTAGGCGATATCATGCAAGCTTGAGCGCATTAATAGTTTTATAATTCAACACATTGATAACAAAGCACAGTTTGAAGAAAACATATCGTGGTCGGTCCGTCATTTTTGTATTCTCTTGTCAAAATGCGAAATTTACCGCCATCATTGGATATACATCATGTAGACATAGCGTATATCGATAACTTTTTTACCGTAATTATTTGGGCAGTGTATCAATGTGTAACCGGTAAATATGAATACAAGTATATGTTGTAGTTTAAAATGATTTAAGGTTAAAATGATTTCAGACTAGTATGATATTTATTTTTCTTTGTATAGAATTGGTTATGGTAACAAAACTGAACAAAGAAAAATAAAAATTAAACTAGTTTGAGATCATTTTGACCTACAATACAATACAATACAATACAATACAATACATGTACAATATATTTTATTTATAAAACTGACGATTGTGGGGTCGTGTTACAAAAATTAAATATTAAAAAGCTAATTTACATGCACTAAAACTACTTAATAACTTACAAACATAATAAATACATAATAACTCGGTTTCTAATATAAATAAAAATCTTCCCCCATATGTTTCATGGACTGAGGGGATTCAATATTAAAATCAAAATTTTTCAGTGTCTAGAATTCTTCACTTTCTTCAAATGAGCATGTTTCCTGTTTACGTCGTTAAAATAAGGCCTGGAAGCATTCCATGAAACAGAGCCTCTGTGTAAGATGGAATTTTTCATCATATAACTATTAAAACGTGGAACTGTTAACTTATGGCTGCTTCGTAAGTTACAACTCATAGACTGTTTGGCAGTGATATTTGCCATGCACGGTGGTATGGTGCCATGAAGTCACGCTACAACATCCATATGAAATTAAAATTAGCTGATTGTTTCATCTTGGAAGATCCAACATGCAGACTTGACCTCTTCAATAGTCAGGAGTTAATGCATTTATATTTCTTCGAGATTGTGCATATATATGACCATCAATAATTAAAAAGCGATTGCATAAATTCTATTTGACTGATAAAAAATGTGTTCCTTATAACAGGCAAACGTGTAGCTGCCCTAGACAAAGTAGTTTACATGGACAACAGGCGCTTTCTCCCTCAAAAGCATGAATTACGTCTGGATTGCAAAGAGTTCCCTGGCCATAATGTTGAAATGCATCCTTCCCCTGAACTGACCTCTAATACAGATATTTTGTGGAATAGTGTTGCTAACAGCAGAGCTAAGAACCCTACTCAAGCTGCGAACGTAGCCAAAGCTACAGGAAGCAAGGGTTGCCATTGCTTTATGCTTCTTCAACAGTTTGACCGTACCAAGCAAGCTTTCCCTGACATGATGCATGTGTTGAAGAATGTCATAGCTGAATTTCATGCCCTATTTACTGGATCAGGGGACTCACTAAAAGTTAGAAAAGCTGAAGAAGAGCTTCAACGATTTGAAGATTCCTGGGTCAATGATGAGCAAATTGCTGAGAATGCATCTATTGGTAAGAGCTGATAGTCACTTGTAATATTATTGTATTAGTGTAACTGCCAAACTGCATGGATCTCAAGATTTTCTTTGTTGAGCAAGGCTAGCAAACCTCTGGACGGCTTTTCTTCGATTTTACACGGTACATGTAAATATTCACAATTTTTGGCGAAACAGTATGAAAAATCTGTTTCAGTAAGTCTCAAATGACAAAGCCATAAAACAATCGGTGCAAAATTTCTGGCAATTTACTCACTTTTTGTTTTTTATGTTTATTGGGTTTGTGTATGTACATGTTGTTGTCTTTTCTTTGTGATCGCGAACCAAGAAAATCCTACCAATTTGCCAATTTTTGTAAAAAATTACTGTGTGGATTGGCGCAATTAACATTTTAGCTACCGTAAAAACCTCTTTATTTTTTGTGATGTCATCAAAATAAACAAACATGCGCCCACGCTATTTTTGTGCCCATGGCTCACGCGCCAAAAAAACTATTTGGAGCCACCTGAAGAAGAATGTATTTTGTGGATTATTCATCCTGATCATGACCAGCTGTATGAACTTACAGCCTGTCACCTTTTGTTCATGAGAGTCATGCACAATGTGACTGATATTATTACAAATATGGGAAGTCAATCCTTCATATTTTACTTAACATGAGCACACTAATCCTAATGCCATGGTCATTAAAATGAAATTTTATTGGCAAAAATGATATGTGACCTGGTAAATTTAAATAGAAGTTTTGCATGTATTTGGAGTGTGCCTTGTTCAATTGTGCAGTTCCAGAAAATATCCATACTCCCCCCACGAAAGGTTTTTTGTTTAGCACCCCCATCCCCCCTGGAAATTCCAGTTTAGCTTCATACTTTGCTTCTAAAATGTTGGCTTTTAAGACTCCCCTCCCCCTAGGAATTCCCAATGACCTTCAATGGGGTGGGTGTGGATTTTTTCTGGAACTACACATTTTATTAAAAATAAGTGCATACAATGTACTATCTGCCTTTTTCTTTTTTGGAAAACAATTTAATATGAAGGTCAGAAAAGAAAAAAGAAAGCTACTACAAAGAAATCAAAGAAGAAACCAGCAGCATATCTACCGAAAGCACCATTTCGACTATCTCAGGATGACATGAAACTGGCTGACACAAGGGCAAAGAATATCTGTGTACCATCTGCCTATGGATGGAAACCTAAATGTTTCTTTTCAAAGAAGACCTACATCAAATCCCACGACTGGAAGCAGGTAATCTTTAACATACTGTAAGTTATGGAAGGTTAAGGATGCCTTTATAGTTTTAATTAATTTTCTTCACTACAGTTATTTATTATTACCTGTAGCTTTCATATTCATGCAGAAAAATGTTTCTAACTTGACGGCTCCACATAGGCAACAGGATTTTTGGTTTGAACCCTCCTCCCATTTCCAGTTCTCTGTTTAGCTTAAAAATTGGGGGTTTGAGACAAAACCTCCCCCCCCCCCCCTTGAATGCCAATGACCTTCCTTGGGGTGGGTATGGATAATTCCTGGAACTACACATTTTATACATCTTTTATAATTATTGCAGATTGCTATAGATGGTATCATGAAGTTTTGTTTGAGAGGCCTCCTTGGTGACAAGCAGAGGCAGAGTTTCTTCAAATTTCTTGATGTAATTGCACTGTTGTGTAAGGACTCAATCAATGTTGATGAATTGCCTGCTATTGAAATGGAAGTGAATTTGGTGCTGGCATTGCTTGAAAGAGACTTCCCTATTAGTCTCCAGGTAAGTTTTAATCATTTTGATTCCGTATAATTAACACTATAGTGAGTTCAATTAGGGCATTAGTCAGAAGTATTACTCATCTTCACTTATACATTAACAGCTGTCAAACCTTGCTGCAGGCATAATTTGCAAAATTAAATGCAAATCAATCATAATGATATTATACGCGTGGCTGTACAGCACTTTGATTTGGTATCAGAAAGTTAGACATGCTTGTGATAAATAATTATTAATAGCTAAACACAGGAAACATTTAAAGTTCACCATTTCTATTTTTTTAAATTTTTATTATTGTCCATGTAGACAATCAGTCTTCATCTCCTCCATCACATAGTTCAAGGGATTCGAGAACAAGGCCCCGTACACAGTTGGTCAATGTACGTGTACGAGAGGTTCAATAGTTGGATTTGTCAAAGAGTGATGAATCGGCTCCATCCAGAGGCAACTGTCATGGAAACCTACAGAGTAAGTTAACCTGTTAAACTACACAGATGTGCCATGTTATGTCGACTTTTAACTCCATAAATTGCAATTTGGTTGGGTCAATGAATAAATTAAATTACCTAGTATAGATCATCATTAATGTATGTATTTTATGTAATATGCATCAAATGAAGGAAACATTTAAACAACAGTTGAGTGAAATGTTGTTTTAGTATCAGACGTGTGCAATGTGACATTAATTCAACTATTTATTTTTCCACCACTACGTCATTCTACCAAATAAGGACTCAGGAGAGCACGCAAAATAACGGTACACGTTATCACACCTGTTATTGCACTGCATAGCAATTCGCTCTCAGTACTGGTTAGCAAAATAGTAAAGTGGAATAATAAATCTATTATTTGATGTTTTAAACATAAAACGCACAAACATTTTGCTCATTATTGCTCGTAAAATACTACACAACTCGCAAAATATCCCCGCATATTATATCTGAAACCATCGAATAGGTATATTTAAGTGACTGACGGTAATGCATTATTTTTTTCTCAGCAGTTTTGTTTTTTATATTGTTTTCAGTTTAAGTACTGGAAAACAGTAAAATCAATTAATAATTATTTGACTTTTTTTATAGATCTTTGACTGGGTTCAGTACATGCGCAGTTCTGGCCGTGTTTCAGTTGATGATGACAAGCAGCAGCATATTCTAGTTGATCCAGAGATTTATAGTACTCCCGATATTAACAAAATGCAGCAAAGCAGAAAGCAAAAAGTAGACAATTACCAACTTTCTGACACTGAGATGTCCTTTTGTATGGGATTAGAAGAAACTGCAGGCCTTAATCCTGCTGCTCAGAAAGCCAATTGGATGGCAACAAGGTCCTTCTCTATGAATAGAAGGGACAAGACAACAGGCAAACTAGAAGTTTGGAGAGCCCATGCTGTAGAGACAGGTGAAACATGTACAGTATCATCTGTTGTGAAGATAACCAAGGGTTCTAAATTTGTTGGAAGGATTGGACAAATAAGGCACTTTATTTCTTTGAAGAAGGCTGAAGCCATAATTGACTTAGTAACTGTTGATTTATTTGCCAGCAATCTAAAGCATGACAAAGACAGTGGCCTCTGCTGTATTGAGACCACACGTAAAAAAGAGCAGGTTTTCTCACAAGAGAATATCTCCAAACCAATAGTCACAGCAATTGATGAGGAAAAACCCTGTGTATTGTGGCTTCTTAATATTGGAAATGTGTAGCAGTGCTGCCTAATCATGCATGTATGAATTGAGTGTCTGTGAAGATGTTTTTTTTTAGCCATATTTATACAATTTGGCATTGTTGTTGTATCTCAGTGGTTGCAGATGTTTTTAATTGATTTATAGTATTTAATAATATCAGAACTTAATACAGTGAAACCTGTATTAAGTGGACACCCTCGGGACCCTCGCTAGTATCTGCTTAATAGAGGGGTCCGCTAAATACAGGTTTGTTTTACAATAAATATGGGGAAAAAATTTGGGGACCCAAGCAGGTAGTGGGTGTCCGCTTCACATGGGGTCTGCTTAATACTGGTTTCACTGTATTGTACATGTGTGTAATGTTAATTTATATAAATTATATACAGCTGTAATTTTGTAAAGCAGGGCATGCAGCTTACATGTATATTATTATAAAGGACTGTTCATTTTTTTTTTTTTTTAATAACTATAATATGTACAGTGTATAATGGAACAAATTATATGATAAGGCATGTAGTGAGAAATCAATATAAGTATACATGTATCACATATTTAGAACTATATTACATATACATGTACCATCTGTTTGAGTGTACATGTGTTTTATACATACAGTGTATTAAACATAGATTTGCGGAGCTGGACTACAGTATATGATCTTCAACATTAATTGTGCTACTTGGAGTTTCATGCTTTTTACAAAGCAATCGGTCAACTGTCAAAATTAACTATTTTATATATATATATATATATATATATATATATATATATATATATATATATATATATATTGGCTTTATCATGATATTTCACATACACTTTCACATGGTTTTTAGAAGGCCTGATTCTTTTTTTTTTTTCACGCAGTAATTCACATGGTTGTTAAAAAAAAAATATTTGTAGCTTGGATTTCACATGCCTGGTGAAAGTTTCACATACTCGACAAAAGTTTCACATGCATGTGAATCTTTAGTTGTTGTCTTTACAAAATTAATTTCACACAGTAACTTCTTTTCACATGCCTTTCACATGCTTTTCACATGATTTTCACACACAAGCCCCTAGTAGTGTACTTAATTAACTAATTCTAATTATTAACAGCACACTTGTAAAAATTAACATTAGACAGGAGTTATTTAATGCGTTTTCGAATTATTTTTTTTTCTACAATAGATAACAAACCTAAAACAATTAAAACATAAGCTTAAGCTTACATGTAGCTATTGAATGTCATCCAAGGAAAGTAAGCTTAATATGATTAAACTACACTATAAATATGTATGATAGCAGTAATGTGCATGTATGCCTTCACGGTCACTCGGTATTAAATATGTATATTGTAGCAGTAATGTGCATGTATGCCTTCACGGTCACTCGGTATTAAATATGTATATTGTAGCAGTAATGTGCATGTATGCCTTCACGGTCACTCGGTATTAAATATGTATATTATAGCAGTAATGTGTATGTATGCCTTCACGGTCACTCAGTATTAAATATGTATATTGTAGCAGTAATGTGCATGTATTCCTTCACGGTCACTTGGTATTAAATATGTATATTGTAGCAGTAATGTGCATGTATTCCTTCACGGTCACTCAGTATTAAATATGTATATTGTAGCAGTAATGTGCATATATACCTTCACGGTCACGTGGTATTAAATCCCTGTTACTTTGTTTTGATGATATTTATTTGGTTTTCTTATTTAAAAAATAAATGATCAGTTGTACTTCAATTACAAGAACAATTACCTTGGGTTGATGATAATCCATAAAACACACAGCAATCTGACCCTCCATGGTCACTGTTATCCCTCTTATCCCTGTTATCTCTCTTATCCCTGTTATTCCTCTCATCTTATAAACCTTTTCTTCATCCAGCTGAATCCTTCGTACCAATTCACCACTGGTGGTGAATATCGCCACCCTCAGGCGGTCTGTCTCTCGTTCAACACCAGCGACGACAACATGTTCACCTGCCGGATGGCAAGCTATGACATTATGTCATAGCTGGGCCATTCCATTTTATATCCACACCCCCCCTATGGATGAGATTTTCTGAGGGGGTTTCGAAAGTCATTTCTGAGGGGGGTGGCCGAGTCGGCGCCTTTGATCTTTTGAATATTTCTGAGGGGTGTTGGAGAAAAATGGCCTTTTTTCTGTGGGGTAAAGAAAAATTGGGTTATTTCTGAAGGGGGGGAACGTGTCGGCACTTTGATCTTTTTTTCTTAGGGGTTTAATTTGGACTGACCTCATCTATAGGGGGGTGTGGAAAAAAAATGGAATGGCCCATAATAGTAATCTCCTTCGATGTTGATGTTGAATGTGTTCAGGTGTTGTCCCTCCACAGTGAATAAGTGAACACTGGAATCACCACTGCCCATTACCATGACGCGGCCATCATTAGCAGCAGTGATATCTCCTACAAACATGATCTTTCCCTTGCCAAAAGTACAAAGAAATTTCCCGCTCTGCTCGTACACACCAACCACATCAACCATATCATCACTCAATACCAGTACTTTGCTGCCGCTAACTGTCAGTCTCCTGCCCCATTCCCAACTCCTCACAGGAAACTTGCGAAGTAGGTCAGCGGTGTCTCAGCGGTGTCGTTGAACACCAGCACCTCCCATATCTCAGCCACAGGCTTCGTCAGTCTGACCAGAACATAGGTGTTGTTTTCCGCGTCAGTGGCGACATCAAAAATATCTAACATTGTATCGGCGTCATCAGTTTGGGGATTAAAACAGAGATGAAAATCTCCGTTGCTGTCAAACACCTTCAGGGTTTTATCTCCATAGTCTGCTATAATGAACTGTCCGTGTGTGTTTGTAGTGATACCCAAAGGATTCTTCAGCTTGTGCTCCTCTTCACCCTCCTGACCAAATGACCGTAGTAAACAGCAGTGCTCCATGCCAACTTTGCGCATTACTTTTGAAACTCTTCCGTCTCGAAGAGGGTCAACTTTATTTTTTCCGGTATCAACATAGGGCCAGATCCAAACTTGCACGTTTTTAACGACTGTTTTTGCATCGTAGATGGCGCGATTTATTTGGCAGACAGCGGAAATTATTTCCCTCCGTTCATCTTTACCAAACTGACCTTTGATGTTTAGTAGACCTTTCTCGAGCTCGACTTTAAAGCTGTTTTGAACAGCTGGTAGGGAGTGCAGTTTTTGAAGGCACTGTTCACACTCTGGTAAAGCATTCTCCAATGCACTTTTAACAGATAAAGATGTCAAGTCGCCCGCGGTTCCCACTGTCTCCATAGCTGACTCTAACATTGCCGCCATGACACGGTATCGAATAGCTGTGATGCGATCAAACGTGCTGAGAGCTTCATTGTTTGAGGCATCTGTTGCCTTTTCGCAAGCCCTCTCAAATTTCTTTTTGGCTTGAGTAAAGGTACTTTTAGTTGTTTTATCGAAATCAGCCAGTTCAATGTTTTTCGCGGCGCGGGAAACGGTTTTCACTGCATCTGTTAGTGAAGGTGAGCTAACCTCGTTAATATTTTCTCCCTTTTTTCTTTCTGTTGCCTCCGCCGTTATCGCACTATCCAGCTCACCGCTACGTTTTGCATCGATTCCTTTAAACAGATACCTGAGGCCTGTTTCAAAGGAGTCTACAGCTGCCAATAGATCCTTTCTTGATAATCCGTCCAATTTCGACTTGATATCTTGCACTTCACGTATGATCAAGTCGCGGATTCTCTGATCTGTCACGTCGCCATCTTTCAGCTTTTCTGCTACTGCATCTTTGCCTTTATCTACGAGCCAGCCGATGGTGGCTTTAAACACGGCCGTTACTATTGATGACATAACTGTACACGGCAAAGAGATTCTTGTGAACCGTTCAGAGCAACTCGAAAGCGTGGAGGTGTTGTTTAAACAAGAAAAAATTCCACACATTTCTGCCTTCAAATTAGACTTCGAAACAAAGGAATTTTAACGTTATAGTCCGATGCCTCACAATAGGTTAGAAAACGAGGTCAACTCTGACGCAATCATGGTTCATCATCATCTGTACACGAATCTTGCATACCCGGTATGGTTTGCGTACCGCCAATACAAACACTGACCTATATAGTTTGCTTTTAAGCAAGACATAATGCTCAACTTTTAAGGTCGTGTTAATTTTAAGGTGTTCCAGTCTTGCAGCATCACTGGTTTTTCTGTCCGAGCCGAAATTACAAATTATGAAAAACTGCGGGGGGCCAGTGCCAAAACTGATGAACAATTAGTGCGTCAAAAAATTGATTTATTGGTGTTTCAAAACTGGTTAACTGTCGGAAGGTGCTGGTATCACAGAAGATTTGGACCACATCCGCTAGTGGATTTGAACAGCTCATCAAGTCTAAATTGAGTTGGTGAAGAATCTGTTCACGGTTATAACTTACCTCATTCAACAAACTTGCCAACAGTTCGTCCAAAGCTAATAGCATGTATGAACCCGGCCGTCTTTAATGAGTTGCAACACAACAAAGCGCAGACAATCGGTTTATTTCTAGGATCTCAATAACTAGAAATACTATTTCGTGATATAGTGGAACAGAGAACTCAACTATTAATAATAATTGTTTTATCATTTTTTAAAGGTATATTGTAGATCATAACAAAACTTATTAAGGCCGCCCACACTCGCAGTCTCCTCAGTTTGTTTCAGTTCATTTTCTCCTTGAGTAAATACATGCAGTGTTGGGTCATGTTAATCAAAGTCGCAGTTGATTATCTGTTTTCCTTTCTCTCATTGTCAAACACAAAATAGAGCCAGATCTATAATAACCACTCCGCTATAAAAACGTTTGATTCTTACACCCTCTGACGAACAAACAAGACTTTTGTAGAAACCCTCACCGCTCACTCTTTCTTGTTTGTTTCAAAACGGAAATCGACCAATATACAAAGAAATCCATTAGTGACCTAACATATAAAGGACTGTTGACCCAAAACGGAGTATTGCGTCAAATGATTGTGCTTGTTTTTATACAGGAAAAACTAAGCGAGATTGGGTGACCACTCCCTACGTTATCGTCTTTAAATAAATGATTACTTTTACTATTAAACAGCCTTGAGCAATTGGGCCCCTTGTTGATATTTTCTGTGGCTGCCTTCCTAAAGAGCGATAATTTCAGTATTCCTACACGTTAGTTAGGTTTAGCACGGTCTCGGATAATCAAAGAAAGCACCGAATATTTAGCAACAAAGACGTGTCCAATTTCGTTTGTTTTAAAACTGAAAAAGAATTGACAACCATTAGTGACCTAAAACATAGAAGTCTGTTGACCCATAACAGGGGTATTGTGTCTGTTGTAATGAACCAAGAGAAAATAATTGATTGAACTTGTTTTTTGGCAAGAAAATAGCTCTAAAAACAATTATTATTAATCTGGCTAAAACGTTTTTCAACTGTCCTTTAACAAAGAATGAATATACTTGGCTTCTATATATATTTTGCTAGCCCATCTTCAACGATTCGTAAATCATATACAACCTCTTTTTCCCGTTTCACAATGACTGTGCAAAGCACACGTCACTCCCTTGGCGCGGTTTTTACATAATGACTCCAATCGCATGTTCACAATAAATAATTTCTTTTATGAGTGTGATCTAAAGCACCGGAATTGTAGTGGTAACGGATTGCTCTTGCAGGGAATTTCAATGCAGTTAAGAAGTAAAAAGTACAACCAGGTTCCGAATTTTTCCACGCCAAAAAGATACGAATCACTTGTGAAGACACACACTTTTATTGTAAAAGAGGCGGATCCAGGAATTATTTATTGGGAGGGGACCGGGGTCCAAACTTTGATTCAGAAAACAGTACGGCAAATAGCTCGCGGTTGCACGTTATAATCCTTATTTAACGTCAGTTAAAGCAGAGCCGAGCACGTGTTTCTATGAACGCCGGTCGGGCAATACTGCTTTGCGAGCAGAGACGAGCAGACCGTAAGAGGATACCCTCAAAACAATTACATTTTTGAATCAGTTGAATATGCATGGAATTTAGTTTATTGGCAAATGCAACGCGCGTTTAAAAAAAATCAACCAGTTGAATAGTGATATGCGAACTGTCGATGCAGGAATTTCAGTGTCAAACAAGTAGTAAAAAAACACAGGTCTGATAGCAGGGGTGTGGAGAGGGGACGGACCCCCCGGACCCCCCGGACCCCCCGGACCCTCCCCCTGGATCCGTCACTGATTAACGGTTGTAAGAATTCATTGTTACGTTTTTGGATTTTTGCAGTGTTTATACAAAAGAATTCTCAAGATACGTACGGGAATCTTTATAGTGTTTGTACAAAGGAGTGCTAACTACGTTAATCGTATCAATAACGAAATTCTCGATTGTGATTGGTCATCCGCGCGCATATTTCTTACGTAATTGGCGCGCGGTCACGTTGGTGTCCAATTATTGGACACCTATGTTGCGCGCGCGTCAATCAGGTGCACTTGAATGGGTTCTTTTTTGCTGTTTTCCTTCAACTTTCAAACTGATAAAAAATATACTAGACGTTTTTAGTACAAAAGAGTCGACATATACTTTTTAATCTCGAATTTTGTTATTGATTCGATTAATTAGTAATTGAACTTCATGTCGTACAATTCAGGGGTAATCGTGCTCGTAATTTCAAACCGTCCTCGCGCTACGCGCTCGGCCGATTTGAACAGTTACTCGCCCGATTACTCCCTGAATTGTACTCCACTCAGTCCAATTACTATTACTTATAGTGTTTGTACACATGATTATAATCGTTTTGTAAAAGAGTTTAGATATGGTTTACTGTCTGAAAAGTGTTATCTGTGCGATAATGATTTTTCTGCGAATTGTTATAGACCGAAAAATTTAAATGTTAATTGTTGTACAAAAAAATTACAGTTAAGTGTTGCAATGCAGCCTTAAAACTAAATAAAATAAGAAAATAAACTAAAACTACAAGTGAAGTTGTCGATGAATTTTTCCCATTAACATGAAAAGCACGACTATTTTTGCATTCCAGAGAGACATTATTTGACTGTGGAAGTTTTGTGCATCACACTTTTAGAACAGGAGGAATTTCCAGTCAGTTCCATTTCCAGTCAGTTCCATTTCCAGTCAGTCTCTCTGTGTCACAGTTTTTCTTTCTGATTGCCTGGCGTTCCGATTATGATGATGGCGATGACGGTGATGGTGACGATGATGATGACGTGACTTCCGGTTCCGTCTCGCGCTCACGGGAAGTGCCTTTGTCGCTATCACTACCGCGCCGGTCACTTTTACCTTGAGGTGTACCCTGGCGTCCCCCCCCCCCCCCCATCAAGGGAAGTATGTTTTTCCTCGTGTTCACTACCAGAGCTTTCGTTGTTTGAATCCTGTTTGTCGTTACGTGTTTTTTGGGATTTTCTGCATTCTCTGTTATTTTCATCTTGTTTGTGTATTGCCATGGATTTTTGACTTTGTATCTTTGCCTCCTCAGTCACAGTCCCGGATGTTCTATAGTCTTCTTCAGACTCGTTATTACCACATAGCTACAGTCCTCAAAATCTGTTCGTCTTCATTCGTGTACGACTTTGCTTTTCTTGTCAGCTTGTCCTTTTCTTTTTCATCAAGATGGCTGTGTTTTCTCTGTCTGTGTAAAACATCTCGATTTTCGTCTTCCTCTCCCTAGCTGCTGCTGATGCTGCTGCTGCTAGTCCGTTGTCTTCTGTGTTGTCCAGTACCACTGTTAGATGCAAACTTTAATCGTTCATGTTTTAAATCATTTGGCTTCCACATTTCATGTTCTTCACTTGATGCGGTGCTATTACGTTCGTCATTTTCCCTTCCCGGAAAGGGTTGTGCAGTTCTGGGTAACAATTTCCAATTTTTCTCATCACTTCTATCACTTTCTCCCCGTGTTTTAACTGTTATTAACTTTTCACTCCTTTCATTGCTGGGTACTGAATAGTTTTGCTGTTGTTGCAATTTTCTTTCGGATTATTCCTGGTCTTTCTAATAAAGCTTGTTATCAATTCTCAGAGGTGACTTGGAGAGTCGTCGTGGAGACTTCAAGTGTCTCCGTGGAGACTTCGAGTGTTTTCGTGGAGACAACGAACGTGGTCGTGGAGAATTTGACTGTCTTCGTGGAGACCTCGAGTGCCTCCGTGGAGACTTCGGGTGTTCCAGTGGAGACTTCTTTTGTCTTCAGGGGCGGATCCAGGAATTTCTGAAAGGGAAGGTCCGGGTGCATGTGCCCCGAACAAATTTTCCGATTTTACCCTCTAAAACGCCATTTCCGGCATTCCTAATCGTCGAAAAGCGTTTGTTAAGTCGAAAACTTGTCAATCAGTCAATTAGTGGAAGTGAAACAACTACGTATAAAACAATTTTATTCTATTATTTTTATGAACCACATGGGAGACACAGGTCTGATGGGGGGGGGGGGTGTCCGGACCCCCCGACTCTCCCTCTGGGTCCGCCACTGGTCTTCCGTGGGGATTTCAAGTGTTCTCGTTTCTCGTGAAGACTTCGAGTGTCTCCGTGGGGACTTCGAGTGTTTTCGTGGAGACATCGAGCGTCGTCGTGGAGAATTTGACTGTCTTCTTGGAGACCTCGAGTGCCTCCTTTACAGCATCCCAACTGGGACCATTGTGCCCAGCTGACAAGAACACTTAGATCGAGCAAATGAGCGCCGAATGGCCACATTTAACCCCTCCCCACCCCCCATACATAGCTTTACAGCATCCCAACTGGGACCATTGTGCCCAGCTGACATGAACACTTTGATCGAGCACTACACGTCAGAGTGGGGAGGAGCGCTACATGGCGACACAAATAACGGCTACCTAGGAGGCCATTCGTCAGAGCGAATCGAATGCGAATTTTTACGGTGGCTAATTTAACTTATCAACTCTCTCCACTGACTACAGTCATGTAGTGGGGAAGAGTGTTGCATGACGACACAAATAATTAACGGCTGCATAGGAGGCTACTCGTCAGAGTGAATCAGATGCGAATTTTTACGGTGGCTAATTTACCTTATCAACTCTCTCCACTGACTACAGTCATGTAGTGGGGAGGAGTGTTGCATGACGACACAAATAATTAACGGCTGCGTAGCAGGCTACTCGTCAGCGAATCAGATGCGAATTTTTACGGTGGCCTCTTTAACTTATCAACTTAGTTGAAATTTTCATGTTTCAATTCCCCACTAGCACAGCATCACAGTTTCTTTAGAAATGAACCCCTTTGCTAATTTATCACTGTTTTTTTTTTCTAATAAAGGCTTAGTAAATGCACTAAATTAAATCATTTGCATAATTATTCATGACAGTAGTAAAGGGGGACTACGTAGGGCATAGTCAAATTTCCCTAACCAACGCCCAAATTTTCCTGGAATATAGGGCATAGTCAAAAAGCCCTAATATGACGTCATTGAGGCAGTCAAAAAAAAAGGAGTCCACACACAAGAATTGAAAGTTCCAACAAGTTTTTTAATGAAGCAGTCAACAATCAATGTTTTACAATAAAATGTTCAACGTCGTTTTCTTTTTTTCAACAACTTACCAATTGGCGTTCTAGCAAAACTTAAATATTTGACAAGTGTTTGTAAGTTCATGTGTGGAGGAATTCCATCATGACCCCATCGAAATCCATTTCTTGTCACTTGTGTCCATAAGGGAATGTTACTTTGTTTGATTTGATTGATCAATGTTCTGAAAGTGAGATGTTTTTTCAACCAGCTGTTACCATTGTTAATGCCAGGGAGAAAGAACGGTTTTCTTTTTTTCTTTTGGCTCCACCATTTCTTTTTACTTTTCTTCCGACGTTTCCTTTTTGTCTGTGGGTTGTGGACAGTTGTCTTTGTGGAAACATCTGGCGCAACCCATCCTTTCCAGTCGGCTGAGGGTGACGAGAAAGGGGTATCTTGCATTGAAATCTGTTTTTGGAAGATGATCAATCAACACTTGTCGGAATTCTTGCCAGGCAGTATCCACTTTCTTTCGCACTTTATCTTCTTCTTGGTCACAGAGTTGTTGATAGTATTCCTGTCTCTTTATTTCTCTCGTCGTTTCGTCTTCACCCTTGAGTCTTTCTTCCAGTCTTTCAGTCAAGTCTTTCCGGATCTTTTCCCAGTCGAAGATTGGATCGATTCCAAGAAGTTTTAGTTTTTCGTTTAGTTTTTCTTGCAAACTTCTCCAGAAGGCGTCACCTTCGAGCTTTTGTTTTTCTTCTAGGTTCTCTTTTAGACTTTGTTGGATTTTGTCCCAATCAAAGAATGGTTCAGTTGGTGGAAGTGCGAATTCAATAGGCTTTTTTGGAGCTGGTTCAGCTATACATGGTGCCATGATTTTTTTGGTGACAAGAATGAATTGTTCCATCTCTTTATATTCTATTTTACGATGACGTCATGAATGTTTTCAGTTTTTGTTTGGCGCCTTGACTTCCACAGACGAGACTGCATAAGCTGGATACATTTGGATTCACTGTCCGTGGTATGTTGGCACCAGGAAATCGTTTCATTACACTGAGAAGGGATGTTTGTAGTTTTGTGGCTTTTGCTTTGGTTTGTCGTGGTTTTTTCACCATTTTCCGTAGCATTGCTTGGTACGCTCTTTTTTGAGCCTTTGTTTGTTTTCTTTTTTTCGTTTTTCGTTTTTTTCTTTTTTTCGAAGAGCTTCGTCGTTTTTTCTTATATTTGGTTTCCAAACGGGCCATCATGTTTTCCCATGTCTTTTGACTGGGTAAAGGTTGGCTTTTCAAAATTGGCGAAGGGTTTGCCAAAGGAGCCGAAGTTAATGCAATTCGTCTTGCCAAAGGAGGAGAAGTTAATGCAATTCGTCGTGGCATGTTTTTTGTTCTTGCCATCGTTTTGCTTCGAATGCAAAAAAGTAAAAATGCTTTTATAGTTTTTCATTCTTCATCAAAGGTTTCCATTAAACCTTGGATGAGTTCGTCATCGAGAGTGTTCAGTTCGTATTTGCTGAATCCATAAGGGAACGAACGGAACGTGATGGGATCCACCACGCGTTTGTCAAACACCAATTTGTAGCGTTTGATTTCGGCTTGTGTTAGGAGTTGTTTGCTGTTTTGATCTCTTTTAATCTTGAAAGGATTCCAGACGGGAATGTCGCGCGGTTCTACCTCAGGGCGCTGGAGTTCGGCTTGTACGTTCTCTTTGAGAATATCAAAATTCAGTTGTTGTTGTCCTCGACTGTTGAGGCTGAAACCACGAACCTTGCATTCCACTTTGCCTTGGTTGGTCTTGTAGGCGTAGTTCTTGGGACCAGCTGCGGCAAATTCGACAATGAACTCGTCTGGGTCGAGTTCGTTGGTGAATTGACCCAGGTAGTTGCCGAGGGGAAGTTGGGGACGTCCGGGAGACCAATGGTAAATGAGGGAATCCGTGTCGAAGTACAACACCTGCTTCGGTTCTAGTGCTTTGATGCCCTCGTACAATTTTAGTCGTGCCCAACATGTGGTAAAGCAAGCCACAAAGATGTTAGTGTTAGGTTGAATCGAGGCGCATTCTTCTTGATTGTCGTGCACCACTTCCAACAGTTCTTCGTTGGCAATGCGAATACTGTGGATCCGTTTGGAATCGTCGTGGAGTAGATCATACAACTTGCTGGGTTCCGTGATGGCTTCGACTTGACACTTGTTGGCTTGTTGTCCGAATTTTCCCCAGAAGGAATTGAGCATCATTTTGGCAAGGGATCTCTTGCCTGGATTTTTTTGGACGTTTTCGTATTGGAGTTGGAAGCCTTCATGTTGTTCGTAGTCGAGCAGGTACCAACGGCGTTTGTTGGGATCAGTGCCAACATCTTCGGGCCAACCGGACGCTTCTTGTTTCATTTTCAAGAAGGTGTTGACGTAAGAGGCAAACAGGTCGTTGCTCTTTCTCGGAAAATGCCAGATTTCATGCACTTTCTGAAGCGTGTACCCTTGGTTCAATGCTTCTTGGATTTCGGGCGTGCACCAGGTGCCTGTGAGGGCGCGTTCTTCTGACGAGTGAGGGCAATCGATTCTGCGTTCGAGGAGCGGCATCTTTAATTGCGTTTCGACGCACGTGCGGCACAGTGGAAATGTCAACTTGCCTTCGCAACGGTAAGGTAGTACTGGATGGTAGAGATTGCAAGGGGGTTCGATGGTGCATTTGACCAATCCAAAGAAGTTGGTGATGTCGTTGCTTGAGGGTTGACTGATGATGATGGGATGGCCTTCGGGGTAGTCGCAATTTTTGTTCACCCACGGGTACAGCGACGTGTAATCCACGTAACGAATTTCTTCCCCCGGTTGGGTCTTGCAATGGAGTTGGATGGCATTGGTTCGTCCACCGAAGAAGGCGTCTCTAGGTTCCAATCGTTCCACTAATTTCAAATTGGTGAGGAAATTCTGGATGTGAACGTTTGATTTCTTTTGCGCATTCCAATCACATTCCCACACTTCCACTACTCCGTAGCCCGCTTCTCGAATCACTTCATTGCGTTCCATGGTGAAACGATGAATTTGACGCATGGTCATGTCGTTCAATTTTGTGTGTCTTTGGTCTCGGTTGGGGAAACACGAGGGGCAACCGTGGTAAAAGCAACCTTGAAATTCGTAGACTGTTTTTGTTTGCCTGTCGTACCCATCCACATGGATTTTTTTTGCTCCTAAACGAATCATGTGTTCCCCCGTGTTGCCGGCATGGGCGAGCAAATCTTCTGTACTGTGTCGTTCTTGTCTTAATTGGTGGTTGATCCAGTGTAACCATTCCATGGAAGCGAACGAATGGGGTTTGCTTTTGCCGTGCCAACCGCGAATGGGTTCGGATGCAATGGTGTATTCTTGCAAACATTTCTTGCGGTAGTAGCGATTGCAAGCGGAGGCGATGGTAATGCATTCTTGCATGGGATTGAAATCCGCCAAGGTTTTGAATTCTTGTTGAAACTGCATACAACCTTCCTTGAGCAAACGGACATCCGATACGCAGTAATCCACGAGTTCTTGTTGAAAATTGAACACATAATTTTCCTCGCGTTTCGTTTTGTGCCACGCTTCAAATTCTTGTCGACGCTCCGGTTTCATTCCCAGAGGGTCGTAATAGTCTTCAGCAGGGATGACGCCTTCATACTCCTGATTTTCTTGCGTGTTGAAAAAATGGGGAAAGAATCCCTTTTTCAGTTCCGTGAGTCCAAAGGCTTTGGTAAAGCCCGAAAGGGGCATTTGCAAGAACGCCATACTATCCACGAATTTCAATGACCCCACTTCCATCGATAAAATCTTGGCTCCATTGACAATTTGTTTAGGGCAGATCTTTTGCTTGTAGTATTCATCCAAGATGAAATAACTGTCATAGCCTTGGAAGTTATGGGCTACTGCAATCACTGAACGTGTTTCTTCGGGGTCGTTTGTCTTGCTTTGGTGTTCCAACCAATCTAAGAATGCTTCGATGCAATTCTCTCCGTCAAACACTTCACACTGTTCACTGTCTTCTCGTTCCGCGCAGAGCAGGTTGGCCACATGTTGTCCGTCGTCTTGTCTTGCTTCGATGTCAAAGTAGACGAAGAGCGGAGGTGGAGGAGGTTTTTCTTCTTCCTCGTCCTCGTTTTCGTTGGCGCGTAAGGTAGCCAATCCAGCTGCAGCACCACGTTTGCGTTTGCGGCTTTTTTTCTTGGGTTTTTCTTTGATTTTTTGCACGTAGCATTGATGAGTGTATAGGTTGTGGTATTCGTGGCATGAGGGGCATTCTGCATTGCCGCAAATGTGTTTTCCTTTACATTCTTGTTTCGTGTATGTCTTATTGCAGAGTTTACACCGTTTGTGATGGTTACAGACACTTTCACCAGGGTTTGCAGTTTTTCCATTGCTGTGACGGGTAGAGTGATTAGCTTTGCAGACTTCTCCGAAGAAGAAACGATTGCAATCATTGCAGGGAAGATTGGCTTGTTGACCATTTGCGTTTTTGAAGTCTTGGCAATCAACTTGGTGACAAGCAAAACATTTCTTTCCCTTGCATCGATGTTTTGCGAGATTGTCCTCGTTGAATCCCTTTTCGCACTCCACGCAGAAATAACCTTTCCCCATGAAACCACTGAGAGAGTTGCATGTGTGATAATGATTTCCATTTTGGATCAGCACGAGTTGTTTGGGTCTGGCAGGTCCTTTGAAAATAATCTGGTACCCATGATCCACGGAGACGACGACGATTTGGTAGTCCGAGAGAATGATTTGAAAGAGTTCTAATTCTCCTCTACTACAAGGACCTTCAGGAACGCGTGCTTCACGATGCAAGACTTTGGCTCTTCTTTCTTGCTCACTTCTTCCCCTTTTGATGCAATCGTAGGTATTATGTCCATACCCATACTCATGGAAAGCTTGGGCCGTGACGAGAGCGCGCGCACAGCAAAGGGCATCTTGATTTTTGATCATAACAACACTTTTCTTGTTTTTGAGGACTTGTTCAGCGGCTTTGATTTTTGGATTGTACCTTATTCCCGAGCCATTGGTTCCACTCCCAGACCCCGAGTCTCGAATGTGACTGACTTCGATGTGGAAAGAGTCATCGATTTCAAATTGCTCGTTGGAGTTGAGAATGTTTGAAATCTGTTCTAGAATGGCTCGAGCAGGTTGCGTGTCGTGACGCCATTCCCCTACACGTACTTGATGTGAATTGTAGGCGTGCTTGAGACGATTGGACGACATGTTGATCATGAGCCAGTCGTTGTTGTTTTCGTGCCCATCCAGGACTTCGTCATTGATGGCTTTTTGTAATGCCTTCTCAATCAGTTGAGGGAGATTCTCACGCGGAATTGAGTCAATGGGTTGTGTCAAGCGGGTGGTGAACACACGTCGATGCATTCCAAACTTTCTGACCCGTTTGTCCGAGTGTGGATACAACTCAAATTTCAATCCTTCTCCACTTTGTTCTCCTTCTCGTTCTTCAGCAGGGAGTTGTTGTTGTTGTTCTAATTGATCTAGTGCTTCATTACAATGATCGTCATTGTCCGAAAACATGTCTTCCTCGCTGTCACCATCATTGCAAATGAAATCCAGTTCAGCTTCATTTAACTTTTCAAGAGCATCCATTGCCAAGTTACAGATCCTGTCTAATTCTTTGTCATTTAGAATTTCTTCAATGATCTCATCCACTTCTTCTTTCTTCTTTCTTTTTACTTTTCTCTTTTCCTGTTGCTCTTCTTTTCTTTTTCTTTTTTTTTCTTCTTGCGCTTCTTTCTTTTTTCGTTTTGCCTCCTCTTGCGCTTCTTTCTTTTTTCGTTTTGCCTCCTCTTGCGCTTCTTTCTTTTTTCGTTTTGCCTCCTCTTGCGCTTCTTTCTTTTTTCGCTTTGATTCTTCCATTTTTTCAGATGGGTAGGGTGAGGAGAGTTTTTTGTCTTTTTATACAGTGGGTGAATGACGTCATTTTTATCACGTGCCCTAAAACAGGGGGATACCCCCCCCATCCCCCTGGTCTGTTCCAGACCCCTCTCGGTTTTTTCACTTCTTTAAAAGGAAGTGAGTGAGTTGCATTTGATTGCATGCAGAAGAGAGGATGGCTGAAAGTATTGAAGAGCGTTGTATCATTTGTTTGGAGGAAGAGTGGTGCTTGCCAGTAACCAATTGTTGTGGGCAATCTGTGCATGCGGAATGTTTAAAGAAATGCATCGAGGAGAAACCGTCGTGTCCTCATTGTCGGAAGTTTACGTCTATCGTAAGTGGAAAAGAATTTTCTGCCTCTGAATTGCACAAGATTTTTCAGGATGATCCTCCACCACTTCTTCCCGAAGCATTTTTTGATCCGCGTTTTGTCACTTGCGGAGTGGATCACCATGGACGACGTTGTCCACGTTTCACTGAAAATTTGAAATGGCTTTGTGAAATGAAAAAGTGGTTGCGGAGACATCCTTCAGTGAAAAAGATACGAGGACTTTCAATGGAAGGAATGTAAATCTTTTTCAGGTTCAAACGTACAAAAATCATGAAGAGTGGAAGGAGAAACGTGGAGATCAAACAAAAGAACAAGTAATACAAGTAATGGTTTTACTCGAATGTGATGGATTATGGTTCTTTTCTTTAAGTTGATGTTGATGAGAAGCCATGAAGAGTGGAAGGATTGGAAAAGAAGAACAAACGGATGGTTGATGAAAGAAAAAGAAAAAGTGGAAAGAAAACAAAACATTATTGTTCATCTGACAGAGGAGGAAATTGACTATAAGTTTTTGAATCCAAAACCATTTCCTCTTCCACCAGTTGGTTGGAGCCGAATGAGACAAATTGATGTGCGACTTTATGGATTTAACAATTTAAGATTTAAGAATTGACAATTTATTTTTTATATTTTTTAGCTCGAAGAGGTGGAGGTGGAATTTGTTGTTATGAACTCAGTTTTTTCACCACCAAATGGTTGGTCTGAATCAAGACGAGCAGTTCATGTTGAAGGAGGGATGGAAATGTCACTATACTGTGTTGATGGTGTTTATTTTTTTTCTCTTTCTGATATCCCTTGAAAGTGTTTAGTAATGGACTTGCAACATAAACGGAATTTTTTTTATTCAACTGTTCAACTATTACAATTGCATTTTTTCACAATGTAAAAAACGTCAGTTGAAAAAATAAAAAACTGTTACAACTTGAATCGTTTCTTGATTTGTATAATTTTTTTGACTACTTTTTCTGTTAAAGTTTTTTCTCCTGGTAATTGATCAATGGCTTTGATCATTTTGACATCCGCCTTCCACTTGTCTTCCATTGATTTGGCTTTACTGTAATCAATGTCGTGCTGTTTAGCAATTCGATCCAAGCGATTGATACCAGGATCTCCTCGTTTCAGCCGTTTTTTCAAGTTTGTTCCTGGCCCCACATATTGATATCCAGGTAAATGAAATTCAAACGGAAGTTTTGTGATGATGTTTTGAATGTCAATACTCCAATTCTTCTTCACTTTTTTTTTCTTTTTGTGTTTTGCTCCCATTCTTCCCATCCTGGGAGAAAGCGCAAAATCTTTTTCTTCCTCTTCCGTTTCTTAGGAGGGAGAGTGTGAGAAGGAGGTGGAATATCCTCTTCTTCTCTGAACGTGGGTTTCCCTTCTTTCACTTGCTTTTTTAAGCGATGAAGTTCGCGTCCCAAGGGTTTTATTTGTGATCTTACCAAAGCAGACGGTATAGAATCATTCGTTAATAAATGGTGCTGAGTAGCAGACAGTTGAGCAGCTTTTTCAAGTACAGGATCCTCTAAAATTTGTCCTTTATAGAATTGCATCAATTGAACAAATTCTTGTTTGGGAATCATCATTACTTCATCCATGATGAATGTTTTTTGTTTGAAGTGTTTTCTTGTTTTTATGTCTAAAGACGACGCGCTCTTCCATTTATTAATTCGGTGCAAGAATGGCAAAGCACCCTTTCAAAGCATCCTCCTTCTGGCACTTTTTCGGGACCTCTTCGACAATCGTGGCATAACAAACTCTCCTGAAGATTCATGTGCTCTTCATTGAGACTGTTGTAAGTGTTTTCCCAGAACATTTTTGAATCTTGATGCTTTTGAAGAAGTTCATTGTACTTTTTGTTGGCTTCTTGAAGAAGAGATGTCATTTCTCTAATCATACTTTGAAACGTTTCTACTCTCTTTGAAGAAGGCATTGACAAACAGAATCCAACCCTTTCCAGAAACCACTTCCTTTTTGAGTTAGCAACGTTTCTCTACGTTTTTTGGTTGAATTTTTCCTTTTTGCAATTTCTCTTAGTTTGTTTTTATAAGGTTTAAGCTGAGTTAAAGTCGAAGAAGGAAGAGGTACTTTCTTTTTTAAGAGATTCATCACCATTTCACTTACAGCATTGATTTGATCCTTATTGGCATGTATCAATTGTTCTTCTCGCTTGTATCGATTTTTTTCCTTCAAGACAGAACGAAGAAAAGGAAGATGACGCTGAATCCGTTTCATCATTATTATTATCCACTTGCCTTTTTGCCACTTGCCTTTTTTATACCATAGCCTGCAGCACTTGTTATAGCACCGATTGCTGCTTTCTTTGCAATTTTAGGAGCTGCTTTTCGAGCAGCTCTCAGTCCTGCTTTTGCAACGGTTCTGGCTCCAACTTTGAGACTTGCCTTCGATATTGCTGGTGCAGCGCTTTTTCCCAATTTTATAACAAAAGGAAAAAGTTTTCCTAGAAAAGATAAAACCCCTTCTCCACTCATTTCATTCAGTTTTTTCTTGTTCTCCTTCTTTTCTGTCTTCTTTTCACTTTTCGTTGTTTCATACTTCCCAAGGTTTATAATGTCCTCTATAATGCCCTCTTGCTCCTTTTGCTCCCATTCTTTTATAACCTTTGCTTTGACCGAGTTCTGCTCCGTAAACACCTGCGCTTAAGAGTGTTGAAAGGATCCCTCCTCGCTGTGTTCGTTGTCTTTTTTTTTTGATCGTCGATTGATACGTTGATTTCTTCTTTTGACTTTAGGCATTTTGATTGCTGAATGAGTGATTCTCTTCCTTTTATTAAGGATTCGATCCAAACCATTCGTTGATATTGTTTTGTAAAACGATCAGGAATTGGGGGGGTGAAATCAGTAATGACATCATCCATGGTTTGTAACTTGACCAGAAAAGAAGTGAATTCATCAATTGGTATTCCTCTGACGTAAGTTCTGAGTTCTGATATTGTCTTGGCGTAAGAGGTGTACGCAAAACGACACATGTCAACTTTGAACGAAAAATTTTTGAAGTCATTCCATCCCTTGACAATCACTCCAATTGCTGTGATTCCGCTTGCAATGATACTGTTTTTCAGAACAGGACCTAACACCATTCCAACAGCCATTATAATCAGCGCCATTCCATTCAAAAATGCATTGCATTTTTTATAATGATAAAACATTTGTCTATAACTCCACCATTGTTTGTGATAGAAACTGAATAGAGAATCAATCTTTTGTAAGCTGTTTTCATCCATCTTCAATTCGACACTCGTGTTGATCTTCTTCTCACTGTTGGGCGTCGACCATCTTTATAGGTAGTAGTAACGGTATTTGTAGTTGTTATTCCTGCTATACGTCGCCCTTCTGAAATCTGGAGTTGATCATTCAATAACATTTCCAACTGTTGCTGAAGATCTCCTTCTTCATCATCATCATCGTCATCGTCATCGTCATCGTCATCGTCATCATCCGGATCATCTGGATCAGGGTCTGGAAAATCTGCAATATCTCTTGGGATATCCGGGGGAATACCAGGCATTCTTTTTCCTCCTCGTGAAGTTGTCGCTCGACCGCGACTTGCTATTGTTCTTGTTCTTGCACCAATTGGCAATCTTCTAATTTCAGTTGTAGTAACTGTAGCTCCTCGCATCGTACCACGTCCGCGTCCTTTGGGTCTTTTTTGTGCAACTCTACCTCTTGTTATTCCTCGTGAAGTGGAGGGTTGACCTCTAGCAATGGGTCTTTTTTCAGCTGCCATTTGACGTCTAGTTTCGCTTGATGGTGAAGGTTGAGTAGGGGATGACAGTGACGATGGGGATGATGGTGAGGGTGAGGGTGGTGGAGAAACAGATCTTGATTGTGTAGCGGGCATAACACCAACTCCTGCTGGTGTACTTGTCCTTTGAGGAGGATCCATTTGAATAAATTCTAATTCATCAGGTGCCAAATTGGCAAGATAATCAATATTAAATTCAAAATCCTCTGGTCCAATAACTTCATCGATAAAACTTCCCTCAGTTTCTCCAGTAGTTGGATTCATGATTGTTTCACTTTTTTATCCTTTTTTCGCTGATTATATATCTTTTTTCTGGTAGCACATTGTAATTCCTTCTTCTTCTAAAACATTGGATAGGAGTCTCACTTCATCAGACGAAGAAGGGTGAAGATCAATTAACAGATACCCATAAGGTTTATCGGTTGCTTTTTGAAACGTTTCAAGAGCATTTCTCCAAAAAGAAGGGAATGATTGCAAAAATAAGTTTTTGACTCCGAGTTGATCACGAGGATTCTTGAACGCAATAATATAATGCGCATTTCTTGAAATACTTTTTGCATACTTTCCATTGGGAAACATATCTTGACACATGTAGATGACTGTGATATTTTGATGATGGGAATGTTTTGTAAATAAATCTAACACTCGTTTGTCGTTACTTCCTTCATCCATAAGATCATCCATGACAAGCAATCCTCCGCGAGGAAACCATTTTGGAAGGTCTTCTGTATTTGGGATCCCTTCATGAAAAATTATTCCTTGTTTTTTCATATCTTGATACTTGTCTTGCCACGCACCATAACAAAAGTGAATTGAGGAGGGTTCTTCTTCAAAGAGATCCAAATTTTTGGTCATTAAATTTTTTCCGAAATGAGTTTTTCCACATCCTGAAGGTCCCACAATGAGGATGCTCGAGGGGGAGTGGAATCGAAATGCTTTTCCCCATTTCATAATGAGACTGATATCAGATTAAAAAACATTTTTTCCTTTTATTGATAACGTGATCATTTACATATCTGATCATTTTCACAATATTTCTCAACAATATTTTTTGAAATTACATGTTTTAACATCTCACCCACTTTATGGTCGTTGGCAACATAATCATGTTTAGAAAACATATTTAAAAAATCTTGCAAAGAACGACCTTGAGCTTTTTCTCTTAAATAAATAAAACAATAATGTCCACAACTTTGACTTGGCAATGCCTGTAACGATTTGCTACTTGTCACCATCAATGTCCAATGTTTCTTTATCCATCTTTCCAAAGAAGGAACTTGATAATGATCAAGAGGTAAAGCAAAACTATCCATGATTTCACAAACTTCCCCTTCAGTCCAAATTGCTAACCAATGTTCACCAGGTTTGTCTTTGGCATCTGTATTGACAATATAAGCTTGCGGGAATCTTTTTTTTGGTTTTTTTGGAACCTCGTCAAAAGCAATTGTTCCATAAAAATAAGGAGACAGAGTCGGATCTTCTTTTGATAAATGATTCAATTGAGATGTCGTCACTGCAACTTTTTCCATCCTTTAACGGTCGTAGATGTTATAGATGACAGAACCATTTGGATCTATATTCAGCATATCCTCAAACTCTCCAAATACCAGAATGATGATTGCTTTGCCGGGTGGTTGCTTAAATCTTAATTTCAACTGATGGTCTCCAGACTGTTTCGGGTTAAATAGTGGGCTGTCCGCTTTTCCACTTGGAACGTTGTCCCACATCAACAAAGAACAGTTTTTATCTTTTCCCCATTCCTCTGAAGTTAACATTCCAGCTTGATTTTTCTGAATTGCTCCGCTTGCAAGAAGAAATCTGAAATACCCCTCTCTGTCTTTAACGTTACTATCTGCTTCCAGTTCCAATGTTTCGTAAGGGTATTCCTCTCCTCTCACAATTTGTTTTGCAGTTTCTAAGTTGTCAATGTTGAAGCTGAAGGGGTAGAACTCGGCAGCTCCATTGAATGCTCTTGAATCAAGCAAACCAACTATCATTCGATCTGGGATTCGTCCTGGGAATAGCTTGTTTTCTTCCCAAACAGTGCTTTGACCATCAAAGGTGAATGTCCTGATTTCACTTCTTACTGTTGGGTAGACTGCCCATTTTCTGTTCACTTGCATGCTGTTCATTAGTTGTCTGTAGACTTCAGAATTTAGCCTTAACTGACATAGATGGAACTTGACATCAATTTCGTGTTCAGTCAAGGGATAACCAAGCTGTTGTCCTGAACCCAATTTTGCGCTCCAAAGGTAAAAGTCTGGAGAATTCAAATAAAGTCTCATCTTGATCTCCACTCTAGGAACCAATGCTTTTCCAGTATGGAAAATCTCTTGGAAAGGCTTCATGATGTACAATTGTTCTTTACCTCCATAGAAGTTGGTTGTCTCCTCATAGAGTGCGTTTGCATTGTTAAGCTGGTTTATGTTTTCAAAGGAATTACCTACTTTCCAAGTAGTAGATGATATTCCTGGAATAGCCTTGTCTCCCAACTCCTCTGTTTGATCTAATCCGTTCACCCATCCCTGGGGTTTCAGGATGGTTTCACCATCATCTCTGTTGTAATTCAGAAGGGTTTCAAAGAAAGCTTTGTAAGCGTAGGTGTCGCTCTGGGGGCTGATCAGAACACCGTTCAAGAAGACTACAAATTGTTTGAATATATTGTGAGCAAGATTGTTGGTGACATAAATGCCGTCACTCTTTGAAATATTGGCTTTTGCTCCTCCACCTCCCCTCTTTTTCAGCTTAAGTCTCACTGAAAAATAGCTTCGTGCTAAGTCCACAAAATCATCCATAGCCGGAATGACAAATTCAATTGGAGTTATTCCGGTTGTGATTGGACTAATTGTAACCATTCGATAACCATTAATTGCCACATTTGTTTTAGGAACATTGAACAAGGCCAAAGATTTATCGGATACCGCCGAAGAACGTGGATCAGCTTGAGTTGCTTCCATGCTCATTCTTCAATTGATGAAAAAAAAATGTCTAACGTCTCCTTTTATATCGCCCTCCGCGTTGCCGGCGAGGTGTGAACCTTCTCAATGCACCTCCTCTTTGCCTTCGAGTAATGAGTCGTCTCAATGCACCTCCTCTTTGCCTTCGAGTAATGAGTCGTCTCAATGCACCCCCACGTTGACTAATTCCTCTTTCTCCTCGAAGACGTCTTACTCTTGATCGTACAGGTTTGAAGGGCATCTTTTAAATACCAAAAATATCACGGATCTGTTTTCTTCTTTTTGGCTTTGTCCTCTTGGTTATTGCTTCTGAAATTTTTCGCTTGACACCTCTTTTTAAACCTTTTCTGAATCCTCTCAACGCTTTCGTTTTTATATCTTTTGTACTGCTAGCGGATCTTACTCCTTTCAAAGCTCCTTGGAAAGCTTCTAATCCGATATCTTTAACGTCGGTTAAAATCCTTCCACCGTCTTGCTCAGAATAAAATCGTGTTAGACTCCCTCCTTTCATGGTGAATAATGTTTGATTTTTCAAGAGACTCCTCTCCTTTTATTCGTTTTTGAAATGAAGTGTTAGGATAGAATTCTCTCCATGTCTAAACACAACCAGCTTTCCATTGGTTTCAGCAATTTCTGTTTCAATTGTTTCAATGACCTCATTCCGAATTGGAATATACTGAACATGAAGAGGTTCAAAGTAGGTTCTGCCTTTTCCTTCACGTTGGTATTGCACCTCACGAAGCAAATCTGTGATCTTGTCTCCAGTGATACTGCTCTCATTCACACTTGAATATACGAATAAAGTTCTTGCTGGTGATCCCATGACACTTTCAAACGCTTCATTCAAATTTATGAATCTAAAGCTTAAGAAAGGGGACAATGCTAAGTAGATAACTTTGCTACCATCGTCATTGTGTACCTCCACTTTTTGAAATTCCTCAATGCTTTTAACAGGATCTTCAATTTCTTCTACCAAGAGATTCTTATCCAACAAATAATTATCTCCATCCTCTGTCTTGAACCACCCCATATTGAGAGCAACTTTTGCATTGATGAAAAATTTGACATCTCTTGTGTTGAAATTGCTTTGCATTCTTTTTTTTCCTCTTAATAACAGTTCTTGTTTTCCTGATCTTTCCACCCATTCGAATTCAGGGTACATTTTCTGACCGTCAACATCGATCAAACTTTGTCCTACTGTCAAATCGCGTACTCTCTTCTGACCCAAGAAGTCAATACAATATTGCATGAATTCCACTCCATTCGTGACGTGAGCTGTTTCCGTTATGTTTTGAACTTCAATGCCATGACTAATGATAGCGTCGTTTCCATAATCAAGGTTTGACTTTGTTCTAAAGTAGTATCTTTGGTTTTTATCATTAACCACTACTTTGTTATACTTGGGATAACGAACAAATCTTTCTTGAAAAATGTCTTCATCCTTTTTGATTTCATCGAAGAATTTCGGTTGAAATGCTAATGTAAAGACATTCACTTTGGAGTCTGGAATGGAAATACTGCTTAATCCAACTTTCCATTTTCCACCAGTAAGTCTCAAGGGTTCCAGAAGCCTGACTTTGAAACTATTAGCTGAATTTTTCGGAAATTCTTCCAAGTTAGAGTGACTTGTCAATGTAACATAAAATTCGTTTCGAGCCATGTTGAAAATGATGAACAGTGAACTTCTTCCTTCTTATTTAAGGTTTTCGTCTGAAATGAAGTTTCACATAAGAGGATCCTTTTTTTTCTTCATTGACTTCTTCTCCATTCATTTCGAGAATTCTTATTGAAATCATATCAATAAAATTGTTTCTCAAGGGTAAGTAATGAAGTTGTCTTGGTTCAAAATAAAACTCACCCGAAGTTTTCCTTTCAAATGGAACCTCCCTAAGCAACTCAACAACATCTTCTCCCACAATGGAAGATCCAACGATATTTGAAAAAACATTCACTGAACGATATTGAGCTCTTATGAAATTAAAAAAAGATTTGTTGAGATTAATAAATCTCCAATTGGTGGCTATACTAAATCGGACATGAGCTCCTCGACTTGAAGTTGCCACTGAAAACATTCTGTTCGAGGTATCGTCATACGATGGAAACGAATGATTTCCACCAAAAAATTGTGAATATTGCTCGGGTAAAAGATGAGGTCCAAGAGAATACCCGCTACCACCTGGATTGCGCTTGATCCACTTCATCTTGATTGCAAGTCCCAAATCCACTTCAAAATGGGGCCATATTCTAATGATTGTTTGTCCGGTTCTTTTTGCAATAGGTCTCGTATCCATTCTGCTATTTTGAAGAAGCATTTCATCTCCGGAAAAAGAGAATGAACAAAATCTGTTTCCATCGCTTCCTGACACTGTTTTTCCAGTCTCAGTTAACTGTATAGCTTGCTCAAAAATAGTAGTTATTGCTTTCATAAAAGAAACTCCATCTTCAATGATAAATTCGCTGACATCTTCCACTTTGACATGTTTCATCTTTTCTTTCTCAGTTCTATTTTCTTTCTCAAACCATAACATTGAAGCCAGGTGAGTTGATGAATCAAACAAATGTTTCACGTGAATTTCAAGATCAGGCAGCGAAATTGAATTCAATCCAACTTCCCATCCTCCTTCTTTAAAATACAAAGGAAATGGCAATTTGTTCTTGAAATTAGTTGCTTCTCCAACATCTGATTTAACTGTCACGTAAAAACTGTTGTTCATAGTGCTTGAATCGATTCACTTGAAATCCAAGAATTGTATTTGTCGGGCCACCCTTTCCACTGAACAAGCGATCTCCCTCGATCCCTCTTTAATACTTTTTCGATTCGAAATAAATCATCATCACTTGCTTGAACTTTTTGCAAATCTTGCTCGTAAAAAGTGCCTTCTAAGGGTGTTTCATCCCATTCTTTAATCTTATACGTCGGAATGGATCCTCTTATGACTCTCTTGACGATGAACACTTCCTCTGTCCAACCAGGTAAATAACTCTTTTTGAAGGTACGATGTTTCTTATTCAATCGAACGCGATCTCCTACTTTGAACTTGGGACGTTTTTTCTTCTTTTCCTTATACAGACGATTCCAAACTTCTTCTTGGTTTTTTACACTCACAGCTTTCGGAGCCATTCCAATGCTTCGATGTTTAGTGCCATTATAACCTCTCACTAAATCTTGAAGAACATTCTCATAACGGAGCGTGTTGGCAACCGTAAAATAACGATACATTCGACCTTTCAAAGTTCGATTGAATCTTTCCACCATTGATGCCTTGGCATCGCCGCGTGTTGAAAAATGATGAATGCTTTTTTTTTTCAAAAACGATTGAAAAGTCTGATTGTAAAATTCTGTTCCGCTATCTGTTTGCAATTGAATTGGTTTCCTCCCCGTTTTCAAAATTTTTTCAAAGGCTTTCACCAATTCAATTCCAGTTTTTTTTTTTATTGGTTGTACCCAACCATACTTGGATAGAACATCTACCACTGTAAGGAGATATTTGTACCCCCTATTGTATGAAGCCAGAGTTTGAACATCCACTAAATCAGCTACCCATTGATGATCCACTCCATACGCTTTCACTTTCAAAGTAGGGAATCGTCTCCGTCGAGGCTTATGCAAGGTATATCCCAAATCTTTTTGCAAAATTCGTTTCGCACGCCCCAGTGAGATTCCTTGCGCAGTCGCAAATCGAGCTACACCTCCTAAACTTCCTTCACCAGCTGGATCGCGATAACGTTTAATAAGTTCAGAATCCGTAGGAATCCCCTTCTTCTTTGTTAACGACGATTTTTTCTTTTTCGACATGAATGGATGAAAATCTCATTCGCAATAGCGAAGCAAGAGATGGAACCAGATGAGGAAAATTCTTTTCAATTTCACAGAAAAAATGAAAACTTCGTCGACGCTGTTTTAACCACAACACAAAAGGAATGAATCGATTTAGATTTTCTCCACTTTTCGTCTCTTTAAATACCTCAAGTGGGTCATCATCTTCTATTGGGATGGGATCCAACTCATCAAAGTGTTGATACAAAGACCGACACACCCATTTCATGAGTTGCCACCGCCCCCATTTCCACAAAAGATCCCACAATGATTTCAAAATCAAACTCATCTTTTATTGAAAAACTTTTAAAAAATACATTCTTTTATAGCAAAAAATGTTCAAAAGAGTCCTCTTGGTCTGAGTGTAAGAGGAGATTGAGTGTTGGTAGGTTTTACTCCTCCAAAACTGGTTGTGGGAACTGTCTCCACATCTGGGTAGTTTGCAAAGTTACTGTAATACAACTTCGTTTCAAGCTTCGCTTCGGGGTTGGTGTTGATCTGAGGAAAAACCTCTTTCAATTTTTTCACCTGCTCTGCCTGTTCCCTTTCAGGTGTTTGACGCCATAACAAACCGCTCAGCTCTGGAGGCCACATGATGGTGTTCTTTCCATCATCAGCTACCTGAATTTGGTCTGGGTAGTTGCCATCATCATAGAAGTAGTTGTCATGAATGTACCATTTTCTGGGAGCCAGAAAAGGGAGTTGATTTTTCAAAGCTTCAATCACCCCAGGCGACAACAATTTGAGAAATTCAGGATCAACCAGAGTTTCTTCAAACGTTTTCTTGGAAGCTCCCAATAACTCCTCTCGGAGATTCTTTGCATCGCACTGGGTCTCAGCATCTTTTGTCAAGGACACAATGTTTTGGTTGAAATGATGATCTTGGTTGTTGAGTGTGAGAGGCAAATCTCCCCATTGGAAGTAATTGCATTCTCGCCATCGGCAGGCAAGGTACAATCGCCCCTGATTCTTCTCAGATTTGCTGCGTTTCAGAGTCAACAGCTTTTGGCACTTGCAGCGCAAAGGTTGATTTCTCCATGCTACCTTGATTTCATCGTGCAAAGTTGTCGTTACTGCGTACATGTAACTCTGTTCTTCTCCTTTAGCAGCAAACAAACAGCAGCAATTGGTAGGGCACTCAAAGTAAGCAAAGTTCTTGTTTTTGCTGAGTTTTTCCACAATCTCGACAAAATGAATCGGACATTGTGGAACAATTGGCTCTGGTGGTGAGAGATGCATCTGACCAATTCCTCTTTTGGGAGGAACATTCGCGAATGGAATGTTTGCTGCTGATTGAACCAACGGTACTGTTGTTGATTCATTCGTCAAAGGAATCTCAACTGGCTCCACTGTTTTGCTCTCGATGATTTCTGTTTGAGCGTCAGGTATAAAAGGAACCATTTGATGAATTGATCCGCAGTCTCCAGAGTCTTCCACAGTGATAATTTCAACAACTTTCTCTTCTTCCATCTTCTTCTTCTTTTTTCCAGCTGGTGCTTTAGCAGGTTTTGTCAACTTCCTCTTCGTCATATCCGTCATCTTGCTCATTTGTTTTGGCATTCTTCTTTCAGCTCGTCGACGAAGAATGAAAGAACTGAAAATAGCCACCACTTTTTATAATGAAAGGGATGACGTCATGATGGCGTCAGCATGCCCCTTAATTTTTAGCTTACGCCATTATTTTTTCTATAAAATTGACAACACTTTTTCTTTTTCTTGCAGATGAGGAGATGTCCCTTGAAGAAATGGATCATCCCATTGGGAATGATTTCCACCTGTACACGGGAGGATGTGACGATGCAGATTTCACTGCTGAAGATATTGCGTTGCAAATGGGGTTTAAGGTGCATATCATGATCGGACCTCTTCACCCAAGAGCAAGAACCATCACTCCTCTTACTGAAGAAGAATTGATGGAAGCCGTTCCTTTCTTGAAAAAAGCCAATAACACACTGAAGAGAAACTATGCAATCAAATCACAGAACGCTTATTTTCAGCAACTACTGCAGCGAAATTATCACATTGTCAAAAATGTGTCACACGTTTTTGCTTTTGGAGAATTGGCTCCGGACATGAAGACCATGAAGGGGGGAACTGGATGGACCGTGCAATTAGCATTAGACAATCACAAAATTGTCACTGTGTACGATATAAACACAAAAAAGTGGTACGAACCCGTTCAGTATCGATGGGATGAACATCAAGTTTGGGTCAAAGATTTTCGTTTCGTACCTCTTGGATCGGTTGGGTGGTCACCTTTGAACAAACATGTTCCCCCTCGTCAAAGTTATCCTGTTCTCCATAAAGTAAGTGCGGTTGTTGGTTCGCGAATCATTTCCACCGAGACTCAGGAAGAAATTCGAAATTTGTTCAGACGAACCTTCAACCAAGAAAAAGAAGTGAAAGCTCTCTGCGGTCAACTTGGTTCTTTCTGTTTTTAATGGAACACACAAAAAAAGTTTGTTTTTCACCGCAAATTGAAGTTGCTTATCCTGTTCAAGAAAATCGGTACATTATCAAACGAGAACCAATCACGGACGAGAAAGACATTGCAACAAGAGTGTCAACCTTTCAACAGCATCGTATAAATTTGAAGGCATGGCTTCATACAAATCATTTGGAGAGAAAAGCTATAAAAGCCGCAAAGCAAAAACAAAAAGATTCAGAATGAAGGATTACTACAAAAATTTGAAGCGAGAACATTTCACTTCGGACAATGCCTACTTTAAAGAAAGAGTGAAAAGAGGGCTTGCCGCAGGTTATACTTTCAACGACTGTTTTGAACATTGGTTAGAAGACTTTGGACGGGCTCTAGGGTTAGACGAATCAACAATCGCTGAAAAAGTCTATGGAAAAAGACCCTGATTTCAAACGGTTCAAAACATTCAAAGAGTATTTGCAATATCGTATTGTCAAAGAACTCCAAAAAGGAAAAAGTCCTCGAAACATTGCTTGGGACTTTTATCTCGAAGTTCTCTGTGAAGCCGAAGCGTTAACATATGATGTATGTGATTGCGGACAAAACCATTCAAGATGAAATTCAATACAATAAGTGGAAAAGAGAATGGGTGTTTTGCATTTGCACTGAACTTTTGTGCAACAATCCAGAACATTTGACTCCTCCATCAGCCTTTGCTTTTTCTGAAGAATGGATGAAGTATCAAGACAATTTGAAAGAACATCTTCGAGCCGATTTGAAAGCCATTTCATTTGCTAACGTGGAAAGTCGATGGAAAGTATTGCCAAATGACACTGTTGGAATAGAAAGATCCTTTCGTTACATCACCGAAGCAGGGGAAGATTTTTACTGGAAAATGTTAAGACCCACTGATTCAGTAGTGGAACTCTACGTGACCCTTTTCTCTTGTCACATTTCTAAAGGAACAGGGGTATTTGATTACGAATATCTCTATTTCACCCATGATGAAATAGATCAGTTATTCGGATGGAATCGTTTCATGCAATGAACAAAAAAACGACTCGTTTGTTAACAGCAACTTCTTTAATCATAATGTTGTAAATGTTTTTTCTATTACATGAATAAAAAACATAAAAAACGTAATCATTGTCTTTTCACTGTCTCTACAAATCCTCTAAAGAAACTCTTCCAGACAAACTTCCAAGGAACTTCAATACAGTTTCATTCTGTTCGAAAAAATCCACAATTCGAAGCCACTTGGGTGTTCGAAGCTTGGGACGTTGTCCTACAATGTCACACAGTTCAAGAAAACATTCTCTACTGACTGGCCAAGTCTTCTCTTGAATAGAAGGAGAAAAACGCTTGACAATAAGAGGGAAAATCCTCCGCCTAAAATATTGATCAAAAACCAAAAGTTCCTTGTCTGGGCTTGAAAAGCGGTTCTCTTTGTCTTCGAGACAGCACCAAAAAAAATGAATACATCGTTCCAAATATTTTCTCTTCTTCAAATGGGTAATATGACAATAGTCTTCAAACATAACCCAATTTGTCGGGTCGTTACTGTTTCTCTGAATCCAGGGAGAATCAGGAAAAATAGGTAGCATTCTTGCAATGTTATCCACAGTCCAGGGTCCATCGTTTAACTGCGAACTTAAATCTCCCAAAAAAATTCTGTTCGACATTTTTTCTTGTTTTGATTTCAGGCAAATTAGTCCGTTTGCTTTTAAATGGGAGTGAAAAAAGCGAGAGGGGTCTGGAACAGACCGGGGGATGGGGGGGTATCCCCCTGTCTTTGTCACGTGATAAAAATGACGCCACCCTTGTCCTCTATAAAAGAAAGGCTCCAATCGTGGTTCGACACTTCTTCGAGATGGCTTCTTCAGCAAGAAAAAGTTTAAGACTTCAAGGAAAATGTCCAGAAATCACTGCTACTACCTTCAAGTGTCACTTCTGTTTAGCCGAGGATTATTGCTGCAATATGAGAAATGTGCAACAGCTAAAGTGTTGCCGTCAATTCGTTCACACCAGCTGTCAAAAGGAGTGGGATGCATTACGTCCCAGGCAACATTGTGCCATGTGCCGACAAGAACCACCTGCAACATCACAAACGCAACAACGAGCAATTCTGACGAACGAGCAAGTGGTTGAAAGGTTACAGACTCTTCTCAACTCTGGAGAACTACGTGAACAAATATCTCACGTAAGTGGAATTCACATTGTGTTAAATCATGAAAGTGGAGAAAGACATTTTTACCTTGAAACAATGAACAATTTCATTCGAGAAGAAATGATGTTAGGTTTAATTCATCGAGGATAAAAAAAATCTTTTTTCATTTTTACAGCATGAACACAATATCCACTTATTCAAGAGAATAATTCGCGACATTGAATTTTTTTCAGATCATGACTGATTTCTTGAACCGCGAACAACAAGTCATCGTTGAACATATTCAAGATGTGATCAATCTTCTCATTTTTCGCAACGAATGGCAATGCCTCTCCTATCATTATCAAACTCAAATTCAAAACATGAACACTTTAGTCAACGTTCTTGAAAGAAGCTATCAACCATTCAATGCATTCAATCGTCAGTCGAGACTGATGAGAATGCAAGACCGACATAGTCGAATAAGATTAGCAAGGAGAAGAAGAGAAAGGGAATTCGAAAGATTCTTCGAAATTGTGAATGATAGTGACAGTGACAGTGACAATGAAATAAACCACTATGATAACAGTCAATATTTTTTTCCTGTTTTTACTATACCAAATTAATTCAAATTCTTTTTTTCAGATTTTTCGATCTGAATTCGGAAGTGAAGCACTCCTTGATCTTCTACGACCAAATTACATCACTCATCTTCTTCGAATGCTGATACATCATCTCTCGCAGATGCGTCACCATCTCTCTCGCGTTGAAAATTTTCTTCACATTGTCATTTTTGCAGAAGCAATATGTTTCCCTGATTTTGAGGAATACATAATTCAAGTATTAAGATGGGTATTTGGATTCTATCAATCCGACCCAGACGATTCCGATGATGAAACACCTTTTCAATACTCAATTCATTTCATTCAAATTCCACACCATCCCATGACATTGGATGGTGTGCATGAAAGAAATTTGATTGGTTATCATAGAATCAGCATTGAACATTGTCACTGTTATATGAATGGTTATATTACCAAAAGAGATTCAGACCAAGAGTATTGGTCATTTTGGGTCCTCTAAAGCTTGTTCATTCTTTTTTCAGATCGTTGCTTCTATACCACCCATTCCAATACAAAATTGGGAACCATTTTACGAACGATTGATGGACATGATAATTCTTGGAATTCAAGTATCAAATTCAGACAGAATTCTACACAATGCATTCATAGAATTCACAGTAGCTGGTCCAACGGAATGGAGACAGTACTACAGTACATGGTTCAATCCTTTTGTAAGGATCTTAAATCTGGAATCAATGAACTCACCAATTCACTTCTTGAAAATCAGTCACTTTGAACCGATAAACCATCAATCTTATTTTGAAATCGATTTAGAGCGAATGCGTTTCACTTTGAATGGAATGGTCACAAAAAGAATGAACAATCGTTGGATCACATTGAATTTCAATTCATTAAATCGTTCAATGTATCATTCATCATTTCCCTAAAAACTTTTTTTTCCTTCTCTTTTGTTCGTTTTTTTTCAGCATCTATCGCAATGTGACAGCCGTCAAATCAAAGCCATTGTGACTGCATTACTCGCACAACACCGTCACGCTGAAAGAGAACCACTCCGTTCCATCAGAATCCACCTACGATTATTCATTCACAACCCAGTTCACGGAGACGATGAAACAGAACATTTCATGGCACAAGCTTACCTAAAAGATTTTTTCGAAATCGTGCTTGGTCATAGTCAATTCGAAATGTCTTTTGAAGCGATAGATGTCAAAAGGAGCGAGCAAAGAGAAGGGCGAGCGAGATCTTATTATATTAAATTTTTCAATGTTGTTTGTTATAATGTATCAAGAGAAGATGGAGATCCAATTCCAGTTGTTGGAATTTTAAACAGAGTTAATAGATCTCGAGAATTTTTTGGAATGTATTGATTTTTTCATACTCATTTCATAGATCTTTCCAAACTATTCCACTTTCAAAAGGCAGCTGTACAGGTTACTGCATGAACTAAGACAAGGATTCTTCGCCAATCCATCTCCTCATCATGTACTGATTTCAATCCAATGCCGAAACAATGTGACAACTCATCAAGTGATTAACAGAGGAGCAACCATGAGTGAGGAAGAACGATACAATGAAAGCTGGAGAAGAACTTTAGAAAACACAGATGATCTAAGAGATTTTTTCCATGATTTTGGAAAGCTGATTGGTCAGTTTCTCAGACCCTCTATTGATCAACGTGAGGAAAATCAAGCAAACCATTTACAAATTGAAGAATTAAATGAAATTTGTGCCATTGAACTTTGGCCATCAGATGAAGGTTACCGTGGAGTGTTTATAACTGATCCAGAATTTGGAGGATACAGAACTCAAGCATTATTCAGAATCCACAGAGATAGAAATAGAACTGCTGCGAATCATGAGAATATTCCTGTACTTTGTCTTGTCACCGATGAAGAACTAAGTGATTTGTGGTTTTATTCTGAGAATTACAGAAAACCCAAATCTGGACTTGTCACAATCACTGCAAACCAAACAAAAGTCAACTTCAGAGAACAAGTCGGCACAAACGATGTACCTTCTGAAGTCATCACATACTCTTCAAACACTGAATCGTTCGTTTTCAATCCTGGACTTCCGTTTGCCAATGTTCCTCGTTTCAATTTTCATACCAGGAACTATGGACCATCTTATTATTAAAAAATTGTTGAACACTTTCAGATTTCAACACTTTTAGATGTGTTGTAAAACATTGATTGTTGACTGCTTCATTAAAAAACTTGTTGGAACTTTCAATTCTTGTGTGTGGACTCCTTTTTTTTTGACTGCCTCAATGACGTCATATTAGGGCTTTTTGACTATGCCCTATATTCCAGGAAAATTTGGGCGTTGGTTAGGGAAATTTGACTATGCCCTACGTAGTCCCCCTTTACTACTCATGACTGTTTTCGTACCATATTGCCTCTTCCTGTTACAATTCTTTCAGACTTATAAACCTACCGCTGAGGGGGATAAATCGATCGGAAAAGCGTGAGTCCCCTTTGGGTTGGGGGGCCGGGGCATCCTCCACCAGAAAATGTTGAAACAAATGGCTAGAAATGCATTACAGTCAAACGCAATCACACCAACTACAAAAACCTCATTTTTAAATAATAAAAGGTAGTGACACATACTCCAGCATCAAATTAATGGACATGCTACAAAATTAGAAATGACAGCAGGCACACGAGGGCCTATAAGCTTCTTTCGGTTAAAAATTAACCACTTATTCAAGACTGAATTTAATTCGACACTAAAAATAAGCTTCATAACCTGTCATGAAAACGTACAATTTTATCTGCAGATAAACGACTGTCCATTAAATATAATATTGAATAAGCGAGATTACGTTAAACGGCCGTGTGTTGAAGCACATCTAAGTAAGGAATTTTCAAACTTTTCCGTTAAATCTTTTTATCCGGTGCCTGCAAACAGGGATCCTTCCCTATACACGCTAAAAAGCTGTCATTTATGGTCACGTGTCTATGTTTCGCTGTTTTTATGTCATGGCGATTTTGAGGTTTTTGCCCCAAATTAAAACTAAGTACCTTTGTCGTACACAAAATGCTAACATGTAGAACACTAAGAGCCCCTAAGAGGAAGATAAACTATGATCAGAGTTTCATATAGCGAGTTTTCCAAGAAGAAGCAATAAACTTGAAAATATCAGCCCAATTTTCAAGTTGTAATCCATTTCCATCCTGGCCATCTGCAGCCCAAGACACTTATTTTTTACTCTTAAAGCACTTGTAGAACTGACCTTTAAACAACACCGAACTCTTATTTTTGGGTTTCCATTGATATAAATATGTCGACAAGGAGAGGGAAAAAGGAGGCACTTATTCAAAGTGATTATTAAAGTACAATCATGTTATGCAGTAGATAACATTTAAGGAGGTGCATGTGAAACGATCGGTGATTTTAATAGATCGTTTGGGTCCTGTTATTTGGTCCGCGTTTCGGTTTTTTAGTAAAGCAGGATACTGTATGTTAGGCCTTACGAAAATTGTATAGAAAAGTCTCCTTCAAACTAAAAGCCTTTTAAAATGCAATTCGGGGATTCCCCTTATGGCCTCAGATGACGTAAAACAATGAGTAGTGTTTCCGCTTTTCTTAGAAAGTCTATTTTTGTTTCATTCTCAGAACGTTCTTCAGATGTGCTATCAGATAGGCACTTATTATATATTATGAAATTAATTTAAGTTATTGAAAGTAATTTTTTATTCCCTAAAAATACGTCAGGTGATATAAATGACAAAATCGGAAATCGACATTATGTTGCGTGACCTGCCACGACCTAATCACACTGAACATTGCTGATGGTCTAGAAACCATTTATTCACTCTTATTATTCGTATTTAGAGATGGCTTTCAAAACCCAACTTAAGGAGGGTAGCCAAATGGAACAGCGGAAAAGAAAATAAATCTCTAGTTGTTTGCTTATAAGATAAAGGGACACCAATAACAGAAGCGATTTATCAACAATCTGATAAAAAAATTAACAATTATTTCTCTTCCGGGAGGAGAGGGAGAACCGACGGTATGCTCTTACTAGCATCTCTTGTTAAGGGCGTGATCCAAATTTCATTTTGCCCTTAAGGGATACCAAAAGAAAATATTAACAAGAATTTTCTCTGTTTTTATTAACGATTGCTTGGTTTTATCGTCAAAATACCAGTTGCAGTGGGATTATGAAAGCAATTACTTCGCATTGTTTGTATTTCTTTAAAGACCAGGATTCGAGATATAAAACAACACTATGTTTTTACGATAGTTCTGAGTGGTTTTCACGGCGGCCATGTTTGTAGTCAGAACAATGACATTTCAATCCTTTGGGCAGAAAAGTATATTTTTTTGCAAATGATTTCTATTGTTTCTGACCACCAACATGGCCGCTGTGAAATCCACCCATACTCAATATGACATTACAATCAATAAGTGAATACACTGTATAAACCAATAACACATTTGGTTTTATTGTCATAACAAGAGTACATTAAAAACATACCAAAAACATTACACGCGTGTATGCTTACATAGCCTGCTGCAAATACCACAGTGAGTCTGGAAGAGCTTGTGTGAGCACAAGAAAAAACTTTCAAATTCTCCCAAATTCTTTTACATTGGGCCATGTAAACAATAATTAAGCAAGAGGTAATAACTGTATTTACATAACCTCCTGTTAAACCCAAGAGAAGGGATCACATATAAAAGTGACAGGGATGCTAATCAGAAATGATTAAAGTAACCATACAAGGTGCCTTAATTAAGCAAGAGGTAATAACTGTATTTACATAACCTTCTGTTAAACCCAAGAGGAGGGATCACATATAAAAGTGACAGAGATGCTCATCAGAAATGATTAAAGTAACCATACAAGGTGCCTTAATTAAGCAAGAGGTAATAACTGTATTTACATAACCTCCTGTTAAACCCAAGAGGAGGGATCACATATAAAAGTGACAGAGATGCTCATCAGAAATGATTAAAGTAACCATACAAGGTGCCTTAATTAAGCAAGAGGTAATAACTGTATTTACATAACCTCCTGTTAAACCCAAGAGGAGGGATCACATATAAAAGTGACAGAGATGCTCATCAGAAATGATTAAAGTAACCATACAAGGTGCCTTAATTAAGCAAGAGGTAATAACTGTATTTACATAACCTCCTGTTAAACCCAAGAGGAGGGATCACATATAAAAGTGACAGAGATGCTCATCAGAAATGATTAAAGTAACCATACAAGGTGCCTTAATTAAGCAAGAGGTAATAACTGTATTTACATAACCTCCTGTTAAACCCAAGAGGAGGGATCACATATAAAAGTGACAGAGATGCTCATCAGAAATGATTAAAGCAGCCATACAAGGTGTCAAACTTGTTTTGTAGATGACACTGATTTATTTCTTCTCCTATGAGCTGCTTCTAACCCATGATATTCAATAAACTTTATTTAAATATTAAGTCAGCGAATCTGGTTGAACATGGTTTACTTCCAAATATGGAAAGGACTTTTACAAATATCTTCTTTTATTATGAAATAAAAGCTACCATGATAGTTTAATGGGAGAACATTAACCTTGTCACTTAAATATGGCACAACCAAACCCCAAACCCTACACCCTACACCCCACACTCCACACCCCACACTCCACACTCCACACTGCACACTCCACACCCCTATTCAGAATGCTATCCATAACATTATACACCAATCAACTAATATCAATTCCTAAGGGAACGAGGGAGAGGGCATATATGGGGCATTTAAACTTTACTGCCATCTACACCATTTGGAATTTGTCTTCAAAACTGATCCCCAGGTGGGTGGCCGGGGGACATTTGAATTCTTGGTTACCAGGAGATGACAAGACTTCGTTGCATTGTTGATTCATAAATAAAACGGCAGAATCAAATAAATAGGGATACAATTTATCCAGGGTGGTGACATCTGATTCAAGTTATATTTTTGGTCATATAAGATGGGGACCTTGAACAGAAATTCTTCAGAAAAGTCAAATGCTCCACATACACCAATCTCCCCACCCCTACCCCCAGGGTAACATTGATTTGGGGCATTAGAGAGTGTGTTAGTTATATAACCTAAAAATATCATAAAACTAAAACATACATTGTAATAGTACAAATCTTATGTTATATACACAGGAGTAAATTTAAAACTGGGTGGCCAGACTATAATTTCATTATTTAAAAAATGCTGTCTATTATTCATTCAGTCAAGGGAAATGAGATCGCATGGTCTCACAGTTCCTTTGGCTAAAAAAGCCATGTAGTTCTTAACTGAGTCCCAGTCGGATTAGAAAACAGTTTGATTGGTAGAAATTTGCATGTCAACAAGTGTACACCATCTATTAATTTACATGTATGACCAAACATGAATAAAAATATTTACACTGTATCATATACAGATTTGTACTGACCATTATGTAAATTTTATAGACTCTATAATAAGACCAAGTGAACCAAAGACCTTTTCATGCAAATGGTGTTACTAATTTTAACTAAATCAACAGATGTCCCTGTAATATGTAAACACAGCCTACGTAAGTCTAAAATAAAACAAATGAATTCAAAAATTGAATTCGTGACACTTGCACCTTGCGTGACACTTACACCTGTTAATAAACAATAATTTGAACTACACGTAGAAATAAACATATTGGAAAAATAAAGTTAAAATGTTTTATAAAAGTGTCGAGTTAATTTCACCAACAGCCTAAGTCGATTCTCTTTTTGGCCATTTGAACTCAGAATAATTAGACTCTAACTCAAAGTAAAAAAGAGAATAGAAACAAGATGAAATACATCTCTTCTAGTATCTTTTAAACATTTCATCACCATTTATGGTAACTCAGTTAAAGCTTAATTACAACAAAATGTTAAGCCTTCATATTGCTTAATTCTGACTGATCACAGTTGCTAATCTGACTGAATTGAATTTTTACAGTGCAATGACAGAAAAAGGCAACAAAACTTACATATGTGATAACATAATCAAGTTACAGTCGAACCACTATAAAGAGGCCCTGAGTCCTCGGGGAACTGGCAAGTGGCTGCGTAATGGGGGTTGGTCACTTGATCTCCTTAATAGGGGTTGAGTCAGAAATTAACATAATGCACACATGTAGCATAAACGTCATTGTACACTGTATTTTGAATATGACGCAGTTGGAGGCAATGTGACAACTGTTGAACATAATACAGCCTGTGTTCGGACTGTAATTCCAAGTTCATAAATTATTTGGAAGTTCGTGTCCTCAAAAGAACAACAAAAGGGTCCACTTGTGCAGCCATTTTACATTGTACACATCAGAAGTTCAAAATTTTAAGGGAGGGTGGTTATTGGAGAGGGGTGCTTATGCAATTTTCCCTCTTCCATTTTAGTGACACAGAAAATTTTTCATCAATTATCAAATTATTTTTTCTATCAGAAAAAGTAAAATACAATTAATAACCTAGAATCAAACCCGGAACCTCTGCATGCTAACATCCCTCCTTCACCACTAGCCCCCTGGGTTGATCCGGCAAACCCATGAAAAATTTAAATATAAAAGGTGCTTTTCTTAATGATACATCTATAATGGGTGACCCTATCCCTAAATGTAACCTAATCGCGAATCTAGCTTAGGTCTAATAATCGCTTTACCTACACCCAGTTTTATGTAATAATGATAGCCTACTTTCATCCCAATCCAAGAGAAATGGCATCGACCATTACAAAAGGCTTGGTTACTAATGAAGGTTAATGATGGCATCTACTGTTAAAAATGGCATCGCTTGTTTACAAAAGGGAAATCAGCGGCACTTTAATACAGTGTTTTAGGGAGGGGCGCTTACAGTGTATTAGGGAGGGGCACTTACAGTGTATTAGGGAGAGGGGCACTTACAGTGTATTAGGGAGGAGGCACTTACAGTGTTTTAGGGAGGGGCACTTACAGTGTATTAGGGAGGGGCACTTACAGTGTATTAGGGAGGGGGCACTTACAGTGCATTAGGGAGGAGACACTTACAGTGTTTTAGGGAGGAGGTGCTTACAGTGTATTAGGGAGGGGGTACTTACAGTGTTTTAGGGAGGGGCACTTACAGTGTATTAGGGAGGGGACACTTACAGTGTATTAGGGAGGGGCACTTACAGTGTATTAGGGAGGGGCACTTACAGTGTATTAGGGAGGAGACACTTACAGTGTATTAGGGAGGAGGTGCTTACAGTGTATTAGGGAGGGGGTACTTACAGTGTTTTAGGGAGGGGCACTTACAGTGTATTAGGGAGGGGACACTTACAGTGTATTAGGGAGGGGCACTTACAGTGTATTAGGGAGGGGCACTTACAGTGTATTAGGGAGGGGGCACTTACAGTGTATTATGGAGGAGGTGCTTAAGGACATTCAAGCCAATAAAACTTTTGCGACACTTAGGTTATGAGTTACTTATGTCAGAAATGCAAAAAATGCGGGGTCACTGACTTCGTTTCCAAGACTGGACAATTTTTATGGCCCCAATGTCATTCAGTCTAAAATTTTGTACATGCATCTCTAAAATGTAACTTTCTATGCCAAATTTTAAACGAATTGGTCTGTTAAATTCCTCCAACTGGTGACATCCCCTACGGAAATCTAATCTTTAAAGGACAAAATCTGACAGCAGTGTCCAGTCAAGTTGGTAGCCTAGGATTCGATGTTGTACTAGAAAAATGGAAAAATTCAAAAATGCCTACATTACAATGATATTTTGTTTGAAAACAAAAATTATCTATCAGAAAAAAAGTAGACAAATTCGGCTAATGCATTGTTGTACCCAATTCAAACCATTTGGGATTAGAACTCTTTGTTTGTCATATTTCCATATCAATGAAGCATTGACAAGGAAATTATATGGAAATATTGTGAACAAAGAATCTTATTCCCAGAAGGTTTGAATTGGGAACAACAATGCGTTAGCCAAATATGTCTATTGGGAGTCACTAACTATCTTAGCAAGTTACATGTACATGTGTAAATCTAAGCAAAGTTAACGCACTGGCTACCAGCCCGTTGTGTGCTTAGATTTCTTCTTGGTGCGATATGAATTGCATGCACAGTAAGAATGCACATATAAACAATTAAAAGCAAACGTCCTTAAAAAGGGTGGTCGCTTAATACATGTAGATGTGGTCGCTTGGGGTTCAAATATTTACAGTAATTATTACTAATAATAAACTGGGGACTTTGATAACTGTTAACACCCTCTTAATAGGGAGCGCGTGGCCGCGTAATAGTGGTTCGACTGCAATACATTATTTGTCTTAAAAAATTGTGTGATATAATAATGGTATGGAAAGTAAGCCAACTGTGAAAGAACATTAATATTTGACTCACTACAGTGCAATGATTTTCATAGAGCTCCACTCCGTAATTATCATCAAACATTCCCACAACTCAATTTATTACCAAGACCTGCAGAGGAAGAAGACATTAAAGGTATTAAATATTATTTTTACTGTTTCAAACTTATACATGTAGTAACCATTAATTTAAAAAAGTTTTCTTTTTCTGGTTGTTGCTGCCATTTTGAAAGAGCATGGGCCCAGGGCAAACATGTACAAAAATATACATGTACAGTGTTTGTATCAGAAATCCAACGGCAAATATTTTTGTTGTACTTTAAGTTTTCAAAATTGATACTAACCCTGGGTTAGCTTAACCATGCTTTGAACAACCTGACCCAGGTTTTAATTTAAAAATTGAACCGAAAATCAGGGAAAATAAAAAACATAACATTTAGTGAGAAAGCAATTGATGAGATTAGGTCAAACAAATAAAAATAAACAAATAATTATTGTTGCTGGCTGCAGTGAATACTTACAATGTAAAAACTTATCGGGAACATGGATTTTGTAGTAGAAATATAAAGCATGATGCAAAAGTAAGCCTATAAATTTATAATACTGACCCTTGGCAAATGAAATGAACTAATTTGGATAATTTTTGGATTCATATGCTGAGGGCTACTGTACATGTATGTGAGCTCTTCATGCTTATAATTAATGTCAATCTGCAAAGCTCCTTCTGATCAACTGAAATATGCTACTTCAAACTTAATTTTATTACAGCTGACATACAGATGAACATTAAAGCAAAATTTAAAACAAAAGGCTGAAATAAAATGCAAAAAATTAAAGTTTACTCCCCATCCCTATTCCTGCATTCATGTTTGTATTTTAGAGATAGAGTTCAATATTAATAATACTATTACAACAAGTGTCCAAACAACAGAGTCATTATTTAAGATACATTGTAATGCTGACATGAATATTGATCAGGGTTTAAAGAATTAAGGGAATGTTCTTAACTGAGGTATAAAATACATAAATGGTATTTAGATGTACATGTAATCATGGCAATGGCATGATGTATTTCTAAATCATGCCATTGCCAATTATTTAAACAGAACTACGCATCGTATCAAGCCACAGCACAATAAGAAATCTCTTTTGAAAAATGCAATAATTGTAATTGAAGATCTTCAAATAAGCTTATTAAAACCATTAAGTGACAATTGACTTTGCTTAGGGAATACTTTTCTCAGGCCAGATCAAAAGAACTAAAATGAAAGGAATTTCTTCAAACAAATGTGATAAATTTGACCTCTATGTCCTACACATGACAAAACAGATTTAAAACAACTCTGAGCATTAGTCAGTATTAAAAATTTTAAAATTTAGGTCTGTGTGATAGTATGCCTTGCAAAAATGATCTACATTGATTGTTGAGTTTTATGTTGTAAATATCAAAAGAATACAAGCTTAATATATAATTCAGAGTGACAAGAAAAACAGCTTAAATAAAGTTTCATTTTAGACACAAAAAAAATATGTTTTAAAATCTGTCAAAATTAAGCTGCCCACTGTAAGTGAGAGGCACGGTGGTCTAGTGGTTAGCGCGTCGGACTTTCAACCTGAAGGTCGGTGGTTGAGCCGGGTCTCTGCCGTTGTGTTGTTTCCTTAGACAAGAAACTTTACTCCACACTGTCTCTCTCCACCCAGGTGTATAAATGGGTACCGGCGACAAAATGCTGGGGGTAACCCTGTGATGGACTAGCATCCCATCCAAGGGGGAGTAGCAATATTCCTAGTTGCTTCATGCTACAGAAACCGGGTTAAGCTCCAGCCGTGTGGGCCATCCGTGGCTCGTGTGCGACTTTACTGTAAATACTAGGCTATTACTTTAACTAATTCTAATTATTAACAACACACTTGTAAACAAGAGGCTTCATGTAGCTATACTCATGCACTTGAGACGCTAAGACGTGCTGATTACATTTGAAAAGACTACTTTTAAAGCAATGAAATCAGTTTAAACTCATCGCCAATAGATGAGCATGGGGAAGGTGCCTGAGAGGTTGGGGGAGCCACATGCAGAATAGCCGAGCGCGGGGAGGTTACCATGACAACCCTGTGAGCGGCAACCACCCACACCTCGAATCCAAGTGGTGCTTGGAGAAGAAGGGCCCGAGAACAGGGTGGGCAGGGGACCGACTTCCCCAAACCGTCCAAGCACCAACCCCCGGAAGAGTCGCCCCATTAAGAAACCCTGCTAATACATACCCCCAAACGATGCGTCCCATGGCTACTGAGCAGGAGTCCCGCCCCCGGATAAAGGTCAGATTCCAGAACATTGTACAACCGAGGATCGTGCGATGCCACGTACAGTCCAACTAGAGCTGTTACGACAGCCCCCTCCCCAACGGCCTTGAAAACACTACGAACGGAACTGCTGCCAATGGAGCAAAATTAAGCATGAGCTCGTTCGAAAGCCCATCGACAGGGAGAGTTACGTTGATCAAGTCAGTGACTATGCACACAGTCTGCAGCGGGAGCTGCTGCGATAGCTCCAATGCACTTTCCAGGTTGGCTACTGCGAGAGCCCGAGCGGGCCTGCCACTGTCCGTGACCGGATACTCAGCACCTGTATTCCGCAAAACCAGCTGTAACAACGGCCTTGAACGACTGTTGTGTTAGCCCAGCCGCATGACTGCCAATGTGGATGCAGAAACAAGCCTGTCCCGAGAAGCTTAAACCTGTAAAGGCCAGAGGCCGTAGGCTACGCGAGCTGTTGGGACAGCCTGGCTAATGACTCTGCTGGAGTCCGAATGTACAATTGATAGGCATTACTTGTCCAGCGCCCCAAGGCTTGGATAAGATGATCCGGAACCCCGTTGCGTGCAGCCACGGTGGCAGCCCCAATACGGAAACTGTGACTGGAAAACTTGCCTTGGACACCAGCAGAAGATAAAATGCGACGTAGCCAACTGGTCACTGTAGCTCGAGACAATGGTCGACCATCCTGATGGAGGAACAACGGGCCCCCCGAGTTACCCCTAAGTGCCAAGTAAGACATGAGCGAGTTGATCGCACATAACGGGACAGTACCCCTGCCGATATGAATGAAGCAGCCCTTTCGAAAGGGGTCAGTTTTTGAGGCCTTAATGTTGATCCGGAGGCAAGTGGGAGTGCTATTGGAATCCACAGCGATATCGGCGAGCCCCAAGTGAATGTCAGAAGAAAAGCTGGCTAAGTTCGGCACTGTAAACTCCGCAGAGCGCAGAAAACCAAAATAAGCTATGTTACATGCAGCCCAAAACATACAATGGTCTGGGATGCTAAGGTCCAACGCTTTAAAGATGACTAACATGATGCTGTCTGTGATTGGAAGGCGTAAGGCTGCCGGGTCTCCATGAGAACGCTTAATCCCCCGCAGCACTCTCTGCAACCTCAAACAATTGAGGAGGGGATCTGAGAATCCTTGCTCAATATGTAATGATCGAACTGCAGATAGATACACCTTGATAGTCGAATGTTGCACTGAATTTGCCAGGAAGGTAGCAAACAAACATAGGGTCCATTCATCCGCTGGGCAGGGGGATCCCGTAGCGTGTATCTTTCCCAATTGGACACAAAAGTCATAGAACTTCTTCTGTCCTGATGCATAGGAGCTGCGTGTAGAGGACGCCAAGCCGTGAATTAGGAAAGTTTGGCACTGGGACTCTAATGATGAGAGGTCAGCTGATTCAAGAGGTGATGACGGACTGCGACTGGGTGTGACTGTGCCTCGGGGGCCAGGCGTCTGAACTCCTGCCAATGGAAGCGAGAGAGAGCATCAGCAATGTTATTATGAATGCCCGGTACATGCTGTGCTGAGAAAGTGAAATTAAAACGCGCTGCAGCAGAAAGCAGCTGGCGCAATAGATGCATCAAGCAAGGCACCTTGGAGGTCCTGGAGGTCAAGATATGCACGACGGCCTCGTTGTCTGAGCGGAAGAGAATATGCCTCCTGAACCACTGGTGACCCCACACGAAAGAAGCTATTACAATGGGAAAGAGCTCCTTGTAAGCTATGGAGTGTTGCGACTGAGATGGGGCCCAGGAGCCACTAAACCATTCGCCCTTGAAATAAGCACCGTACCCCAATGCGCCGGCCGCATCGGAGGTCACTTCCAAGTCAGAAGCGGCCGACAAACCAGGGAATAGCCAAAAGCTCACCCCATGCCACGAGGAAAAGAATTCAAGCCACCACTGAAGGTCCAGATGGAATTCTGCATTCAATCGGATGGGATGATCACGTTTGCGAAAGCAGCACAGGAGGTCAATCATGCGCCTCAAGAAGGTGCGGCCTGGCCAAACTACTTTCGCTGCGTGGTGGAGATGGCCAATCAAAGACTCCAGTTGCTGCCGGGTACACCACCGACGAGCCCGCCATGAGACGATTAGCTCCTGCAATTCAACGAGTTTTTCCGTCGGGAGTCGAGCGGTCTGCTCCACAGAGTCTAATTCAATACCCAAAACCACCATACGAGTGGAGGGGCCAACACACTTGTTCGGGTGAAGTGGAAGGCCCAGCGACTGGCACACCGCTAGGCAAGTGTGAAGATTGCCGGCACACTGCTCCGAGTTAGGGGCCCCCGCAGTGATAAAGTCATCGAGATAATGCATGAGATCCGAAACACTATGCACATTCAAGAGGATCCACTCCACCATGTCTGCTACTGCGCTAAAAATGTACGGGGCAGATCGAAGACCGAAGGGAAGGGCTAAATCCACGTAATACTGGCCCCGCCACTTCATCCCTAATAAGAACCGATCCTCCGGATGTATTGCAATATTACGATAAGCAGCCTCCACATCGAACTTTGCCATTTTTGCCCCCCGCCCGAACTTGGCGATCATACGAATGATTTGGTCAACTTTAATGTACTGCATGGAAAACTCGTCAGGATTTATGCCATCATTCACGCTACAGCCACTAGGAGATGACAAGTCGACAATGAGGCGCCATTTGCCAGGTTGGCCTTTTTTAGGGATAACCCCAAAGCTGCTAACATGTAAATTCGGGAGGGGCGGGAGGGGGAAGGGGCCCGCAACCCTACCACGAGAAACCTCATCAGCCAAGTAGTCATCGATGACTGATGGATGCTGCTGAGCGGACAATTTATTCTTTGTGGCAGACTTAAGTTTGCGGGGACGCTGAAAACCGAGTCTAAACCCATTCCGAAGACCATCGAGAACGTACGAGACTGCAGACTGATTAGGGTGCCCGACCAGGTCCCGAGAGAAGGCCGCAACACTGAGAGGGCTAACTGCCGAAACAGGGTGGAAGACAGGAGGCACTGAGGAAAAAATTGAAAAAATGACAAGCCACTAAGGAGGAACAAATAGAAATGGAACGCACTTTATTAAGTAAAACCTACAGTATGCCCAATGACAAGCAACTAAGGAGGAACAATAGAAACGGAACGCCCTTTATTAAGTAGAACCTACAGTATGCCCTAACATGACAGGGGTGATAGCCAACACGTGATAAACCATTTCACACGAGGTCTAAGGAGATTTGTCCGCAATGGCACCTAAGGAACGGAACGAGCAACGGGAATAATAACTATAGGAACCTAGTGAACGGAATGGCTTACAAGTATAAAGATAACAACCTACAACACATAAAATTGTCAAAGAAGCAAAAATGTACCGAACAACCTTAAAGTACTTAGGCTCAAAAGTCTCGTGTACGACGTTTAGCTGCGTAGCCGGACGATGTGCTCGAGGTTACTGGCGAACTGGCCCGCCGTTTGCCATCCGCGTAGTTGGATTTTCGAGTGTCGGAGGCACAAGCCACGGCCCGATGAGCGCCAGAACAGCAGCTACAACGGTGGGCGTAGCGACAAGGGGCAAATGGAGCCGTGCAACGCCCCCTGTTCCACGACTTGCAAATGTCGACCGCTGCATTAGTAGATCCTGGAGGCTCCAAATGGTCAGGCGAATGAGCCGTGGTTGAATTACGGGTTGCTGATCCTGCCGCGTGGAAATTAAACAGTTGAACGTTCATACCGGACCAATCGGTGATCCTGGCCGCCGCGGCGTGTTCGCGAAACGCCTGATCGTACGCTAGCCAAACTCGCCCGCTGAAGTGCCGGTAGGTACGCAGGATAAGCAACTGATATTGCATCAGATCTTTCCATCGATGAGGGAAGTGCGAAACTAAGATCAATGAGAATATCGCGAAGGCTTCCGACCAGCTCGCGATGTCTTCTATGCGGCGGCGATGCTTCCTAGGTTGAGATGTCAACACCAGCCGGCCGTCCAAGATTAACTGAGGTTCTGGGTCTTTTTGAAGTAGGTTCACGGCCAGCAGGTCGCTGAGATCGACGTATTTTCCTGCCACAATTTGAGCCACAAGCTTTGCCGGCACCGGGGAAAAACCCGGCCCAACCACGAACGGCTGCTCCAACAACGATGGGGACTGCATGGCAAAGGACACGGGGACATCGCGGGACGCGCCAGGCAAAAGATGAGCCGAGCTTGAAACGGCCACACCGCTCGACATCACAGGCGCCGTGAAAGTCGAAACGAATGATGGTACAACAAAACAAGAAGAAGCTGTCCTACCTGTCGACAGTTGTCCCTGAGGAAAACCTCTTCCAGCGTCCAGCAAATTCGCCGCCGAAGCGTTCAGAGCCGCCGAGACGCACCCAAGATTGGAATTGGCCGAACTGCTCGCCAACGCGACCTGTGTAGGGTCGAACAAAGTTCCATTCCGGGCCTTTTCTGCCGCGAACGCTGCCTGCACCGTCTGGGTAATCAATGCTACTAATTCTGGGGTGATAGCCGTATTCGAGGCCGCCGATACTGAAGCAGATGTCGACACACCGGGCGCCGAAACCGTCGCAGTCGTGGCCACAGAAGTCACCGAACGGTCGGATTGAGCGGCCGACGAATCCTCTGGAAACATCAACGATTGTAGGCTGTTATTCGTCAGTCTTGAATTCATTTGGAAAGGAAGCCAGCCGATAAACAGCAAAGAACACAGATAAACTCGCGAAGCAACTAGAACGAACGGCCAGCAACAACAGGCAACAAGCACGAAATGGCTGACATCCACGTGAGAGCTGTAAACGACAAGGCCCTGTGAAACCACCCGGCCGCCCCACTTCCTTGCGGCCAACCGCTGCCCAGCAATGTCTCGAGTTTAACTTAGCTTAAATTTCATTTAACCACATAAAAATCGACATAATATGACACACACTCCACAGTCTATAATCCACAGAAGTCCAGTCCCGAAGTCCAATTTCTTTAAATCTTTTGCACTGCAGTAAGGACGCCGTTTTTTTAGTGTGTTTCTATTGTTCATCGAGGACTTTCCCGACACAGGCATTGTAGAGAATCGGCATTAAAATGTGGAACCAATTGACAATATACTTATGAGCATGAGAGATCGATGTTTGGAATTTTTTCCTCGGAAGAACTCTGATTAAAAATAGCTCTTATTTCTACAGTATATGAAAGGGTAGGGATTTCATGTAATATATCAAACACGAGGAACAGTGTTTCATCAGATTTCCAAACACCGAGAAGTGGATTGGAAAAACGAGGCGCAGCCGAGTTTTTTTAAACTACTTCAAGGTGTTTGGAAATCTGATGAAACACTGTTTCGAGTGTTTGATATAGCTTCTCAAACTGATCGTTAAATGCGGGGAAAACAAAGGAATAAAATCGCCAAAATCTATGCAAATTAAGAAACGATTTCAAAACCTCCTTCACGGTAGTGATTTCCTTTGTGTTCTCGTCATGAATTATTAATGAGTTTGAGAAGACCTATAGGAAAGGGCAGGGAAAACATGAGCTGAAGTATAAAAAGGTAGGGAAAACTGCCATTTAAGCATTATAAAAAGGGCCTTTCAAAATATATCAAACAGATGCACATACATTTGTAATGGCTATATGAAATGGGTACCATAAAATCACTGAAAAGTATATGAAAGGGGTACCATTTTCAATGAAAGGTATATGAAAGGGGTACCTTTCCTGTCAAAAACGGTATATCATGAAAGGGTAAGGGTTTGGACCCCGGGGCGGAGCATCCCCGTACAAAACTTTGTTGAGTACTCCCCCCCCCCCTTTCCCCCCGCCAGGCTACAGAATCGCGACAAATTCGTGTATAAAAGCAACGTTCACCACAATGGGAGAAATACAGGACTAACTTATGCACCAATAAGCTTGTGTCTTAGAAATCATTAGTTTTAAACAACAATTTTTAATACCTTGAACTTGTCAAGCTCATCATAGCTAAACACCACAACAGCAATCTGACCCTGTATGGTCACTGAAATCCCTATCATCTTTAAAACCATTTCTTTATCCAGCTGAATCTTTCGTACAAACTCACGGTTGGTGGTGAGTATCGCCACCCTCAGGCGGCCTGTTGCTCGATCTCTTCCAGCGATGACAACAGGTTCACCTGCCGGATTGCAAGCCATGCGAGAATAGTCGTCTCCTTCGATGTTGATGTTAAATTTGTCGAGGTGTTGTCCCTCCACAGTGAATATGTGAACACAGGAATCACCACTGTCCACTACCATGACGCGACCATCGTTAGCAGCAGTGATATCTCTTGCATTCTTGAACATTCCCTCCCCAAAAGTACAAAGAAATTCTTCATTCTCGTACACATCAACCACATTTTTACTCATTACCAATACTTTGCTGCGTCCTTTGCTGCTGCAAACTGCCAGTCTGCCCCAGACCCATTCCCCTCTCTTCACAGGAAACTCGTGAAGCAGGTCAGCGGACTCTTTGTACACCAGCACTTCCCGCTTATATTCCTCAGCCCCTGGCTTCTTCCGTCTGACCAGTACATAGGTGTTGTTTTCCACGTCAGTGGCGACATCAAGAAAATCTAACTCTGTATCGGCGTCATTAGTTTTGGGATTAAAACTGCGATAAAAATTTCCGTTGCTGTCATACACCTTCAGTGTTTTATCTCCATCGTCTGCTATAATGAACTGTTCGTGTGTGTTTGCAGTGATAGACCTCGGGTTCTTCAGCTTGTACTTGTTTTTACCCTTTTGACCAAATGACCATGGATTAACAAAGCAGTGCACCATGCCTTGTTTCTTTAGTACTTCAGCAACTCTTTCGTCACGGAGTGGATCGACTCTTTCTTCTCTGATTTCAAGACAGGGCAATTCTTGAGCTTTCGCGGTAGAGACCATAAGCGTAACATCGTAAATTATACGATATGACGTGACAAACGGTGGAAATTATTTTCCCGCGTTTATCTTTACCCAAAAGAGCCGTCATTCCTTTCTCCAACACAACTTTGAAACATTCTTTAACAGCTGTCACTTGGTGTAACTCTTCAATACACACTCTACACGCTGCTAATGCATTCTCTGGGTTGTCAACAGTCTCCAGTATTGTCGCCATCACTCGATATTGCATGGCCAGCATGCGATCAGGTAATTCCAAAGCTTCATTTGCGAAGGCTTCCGTTGCTTTCCTGCGAGAGTCTTCAAATCGTTTCTTCGCGTTAGCAAGCGCTCCCGAAGCTGGTTCATCCAGGCAAGTAAGGTCCAACTTAGCCATTCGCTGTTTAGCGAGAGAAAATGTTCCCTGAGCCTCTACTTGTGCTGTTACCTCGCCGTGCTCGCTTCTGGACCTGGCCCTGTCAAAAACATCATACAAAAACTCAATTCCTTCTTTAAAAAAGCTAATGCTTGCCAATAAATCCTTCTTTGCTAATCCGTCCAACTTCGACTTTATCTCGTCGATTTCACGAACGATGAAGCCACGAAATTTCTGTTTTGTCACATCGCCTTCCTTTAAACTCTCGGCTGCTTTGTCCCTTCCTTTATTTACGAGCAAGCCGATAGTGGCTTTAAATACGGCTGTTACTAGTGCAGACATGTTGAGTGCTTTCGATGATGAACTCAAAGACTGTACTATTTGTCAGTATGTCTTATGAACTGACGGTTAAGCAGCGTGCGGCGATATATAAACAGGAAAAAATTCCATAAAGTTTTATCCGCAAATTAATTTTCCGAAAACAAGGAACTTAATGTCATAGTCCAATGCCTCACAATTTATAAAAGGCTGAAATTGAAGTTTGTTGATGCAGCAAACCGAATGAATGAATGCGGGTTTTAATTATTGTTTGCTTGGAATTTTCAGATCGTAAGTGTTTTTTTTTCCGGCTTTTACATCCTACACTTGCATGTTATTGTAGTACTTTCTTCCACGGAATTCTATTCGCTTGTCTGAAAAATGATTTGCGCAATCGTCTTGGCTTTCAAACATGTTGGAACAGTCCTTAAGCTTAAACGAAAGTAATCACAGCAAGTCGAAATAGATAAGACTAAGGGCTTCCCTTTGCAATCCACAGTCAGGCCGGCAGTCGGAGTAACGTTTTGTTTTGCCATATTAAACGATCAGGACTACAACGCAAAATCGATCTCAGTCAGTTTTCTGGGGGCAACAGTAACTCCATTGAACAAAAACACGGTTTCATAATGGAGAAGTTTAAGTGAGTTAAGTTTTCTGTCAATAGTTAATTTTCATTGTCGGAGGTACCATGCAAGTGAAAACACGTCTCTTTTAATAGCCGCTCAGACTTAAAGGCGCCGTCGTTTCCTCCTTGAGTTAACGAACAGTTCGGATACGAATCATTAGCATCATAAAATTAAAACTTAAGGAGCAAAACATTAGATTTCTGAGGGGAAGGGGAGTGATTTCAGCTGAAAATAGATTATCCCACAAGCCAAACTCTCTCAGAAATATTAATCTGCAACTGCGAAAGCCCGACTTGTTGCTTTATTCTTTTTAAAAATACAAAAACTATAGTAAAAGAAACTGATTCCTGCAGCTACCAAGCTAAAAGGAAAAATTTCGAGCATGCAGTAGAACACTCCTCCCCTCCCCCCTCAACAGTCTAATGGTTCGCCCCCTAAGTAGTTTATCATACTTTTTTCTCCCAGTGTATGTTTTATTATCTGTCGTAAAATTGTCATTGACTGCGGTGTACAGACTTAAACTGTAATAGCCTCGGCTCTGGCGCAAGGATCACCTTGATTTCTCACGCGGAATTTTGCACTTAAGCTCACTTCACATAGCAAGTTATAATTAATTCTTGGCTAGAAAGACGAAGTAGAGGGCCTGGTTTTCCTACAAAACAGTTATTTGCCTCTTGACATCATCCATCTAACCTTTTGCGTGATCTATGACGATGAAGTAAGTATCGCAGGCCGGTATGGAATCATTTTATATTTTATCTTCACTGCTACTTAGTCTTTCTAGAAAAAATTAACTTACTTTTTTTCAAAACGAATAAACGACCAATATAAGCAAAACCATTAGAGACCTCACACGCAAAAGACTGTTGACCCATAACAGGTACCGGTTCTGCCACAATTATCTTCAGTTCAGGGCCAGTATTCGAAAGGAAAATGTTATTCATCTTGATGCTTTGCACAGATGTGTTTTAAAATAAAACGCTGATTTTTCTAGCCTGAGAAGGAGTGAAAGGAGCTTACCCCAACTCTTGAGCCCGAGAGCTTGTTCGCAGGCTAGGCGAATGACGCCATGTTTGACTTCTCTGCAAACGCGTGGCCTAAACCACGTGGGTGTCAAATGCCCCGGGGTTGTCAAAAACCCGGCCCCCGTGCCACGAAAAAAAATACGAATGCCCCACCCCAGGTTGTCCCTTTTTCAAAAGCCGGGCAACCAAACTAGTGAATTCGGTGGCCCTGATGAATTCTTGGTTGCCCGTTAGAAAACCCTCACACTTTTTTAAGTACACACAAAAAACATCCAGTATTGTCCAAAGTCTTGCGTTTTAATTATACGTTTTCTTTGCCTTTGCTTTCTACAGCACAAATAAGAGTGGTTTTGACTCAACTGTTCTGGCACTTTACACTGCAAATCATTTTTCCATCGTTCGTGAATCGCAGCCAGGGTCGATGGTGTTTCCATGTTTCTTGAGGTTCTCGTTTTCTTTTTCCTTTTAAGTACCGTGCGTATTTGTCATTCAGTTTCACTTTCTTTTGAGGAGGTGGCTCAACTCCTGTCATATAACGCCACATTTTGACTCTGTGAACGAAAAGACTTGTATTTTGTACGGTTAACTGCATGCAGTCATAAAAAAATCCCAAAACCGAAATAAAGAATGGTATTAAGCATTCCTAGTCCTACCTTCATTTACATGCCTCGTAATGTTGAGAGGAAATTAGAATGGCGGCCAAGCTTGAATATCCCATTGCTCTTAAGTGCACCTAGGTTTTATACAGAAAGCTAACAGTTGCAATAACTGTTTTAAACTAGTGTTTTATTTTTTGAAGGGTATATCGTATGTTGTAACACGAGTTACTAATGCTGCCCAGACATACGGTCTCCTTCATTATCGTATGTTGTAACCCGAGTTACTAATGCTGCCCAGACTTACGGTCTCCTTCATTATCGTATGTTGTAACCCGAGTTACTAATGCTGCCCAGACTTACGGTCTCCTTCATTTTCTCCTTCACTAAATGCAGTGTTGAGTCATGTAAGTCAAAGCAGTTGATTATCCGTTTTATTTTCTTTCCCAAACTTATATAACTTAACAAAAGTTTGCGTTAAAACTCCGTTATTATGCTGTTGCTATTTTTATGGCCGACAGGTCAAACTCAAAATTGAGTCAGATATATAATAACCACTCTGCCAAAAAAAGTTTTTATTCTTATAACCTCTGACGAACAAACAAGACTCCTAGAAGGTTATTGCACAAACCCTCACCCCTCACCGCTCATCTTTCTAAAGAAAATAAACTTGTTTGTTTCAAAACGGGAAATCGACCAATTAATATACAAAAAAACCCATTAGTGACCTAACATATAAAGGACTGTTGACCCAAAACGGAGTATTGCGTTAATAGTATAGTATTGTGCTTGTTTTTATACAGGAAAAAATTCTTTGACATGATGGATAAGCGTTCAACGGCTTTGAACAATTGGGCCCATGTTGATATTTTCTGTAGCTGCCTTCCTGAAGAGCGATAATTTCACTTTTCCTACACGTTAGTTAGGTTTAGCACCAACCTCGTTCCCAGGACTTTTCCCTTCGACAGAGGGGCTCTGTCGAAGGGAAAAGTCCTGGGAACAAGGTTGGTTTAGCACGTTGTGTCGGATAATCAAAGAAAGCACCGAATTTTCGCAACAAAGATTTGTCCAATTTCGTTTTGTTTCAAAGCTGAAAGAGAATGACATGCGAGCAATATAAAGAAACCATAAGTGACCTAAAACATAGAAGTCTGTTGACCCATAACGGGGTATTGTGACTGTTATATTGAACTTGTTTTTTGGCAAGAAAATAGTTCTAAAAACAATTATTATTCACCTGGCTAAAACGTTTTTCAACTGTCCTTTATTAGCAAAGAATGAACATACTTCTTCTTATCTATATATATATTTTGCTGGCCCATCTTAAACGATTCATAAATCATATACAACCTCGTTTCCAGGGTCTCTCTTTTTCCCGTTCCACAATGACTGTGCAAAGCACGCGTCACTTTCTGGCGCGGTTTTACAACAGTGACTCCAATCTCATTTCCACAGTAAATAATCACCTTTATTAGTGTGATCTAAAGCATCGAAATTGTAATGGTAACGGATTGCTCTTGCAGGGAATTTCAATGCAGCTAAGGAAGTAAAAAGTAAAACCAGGTCCCGAATTTTCTACGCCAAAAAGATACGAATCACTTATGAAGACATACACTGTTATTGTAAAAGAGGCGGATCCAGGAATTATTTATTGAGAGGGGATTCAGAAAACACTGTTGATACTTTCTTGCAGAAAATAACTTCTCTCCCAACTCCCCCAAAAGAATTCTCAAGATACGTACAGGAATCTTTATAGTGTTTGTACAAAGAAGTGCTAACTACGTGTATAGTGTATGTACACATGATTACAATCCTTTTGTAGGAGAGTCTAGATAGGGTTTACTGTCTTAAAAGTGTTATGTGTGCGATGATTTTTCTGCGAATTGTTATGGACCCAAAAATTTAAATGTTAACTGTTCTACAGTTCAGTGTTACAATGCAGCCTGGATACTAGATAAAATAAAAATAACAGCTAAAAATACAAGTGAAGTTATTGATGAATTTTTCCCAGTAACATAAAAAGAACGGCTATTTTTGCATTCCAGAGAGGAATGAGCTGACTCTGGACGTTTTGTGCATCACACTTTTTTAGTAGGAGGAATTTCCAGTCAGTTCCATTTCCTGTCAGTTCCATTTCCAGTCAGTTCCATTTCCAGTCAGTTCCATTTCCGGTCAGTTCCATTTCCGGTCAGTTCCATTTCCAGTCAGTTCCATTTCCGGTCAGTTCCATTTCCGGTCAGTTCCATTTCCAGTCAGTTCCATTTCCAGTCATTTACATTTCCAGTCAGTTCCATTTCCAGTCATTTACATTTCCAATCAGTTCCATTTCCAGTCATTTCCATTTCCTGTCATTTACATTTCCAGTCAGTCCATTTCCTGTCATTAACATTTCCAGTCAGTTCCATTTCAAGTCAGTTCCATTTCCAGTCAGTTCCATTTCTAGTCAGTTCCATTTCTAGTCAGTTCCATTTCCAGTCAGTCTCTACAGTCAGTCTCTACAGTTCAGTGTTACAATGCAGCCTGGATACTAGATAAAATAAAAATAACAGCTAAAAATACAAGTGAAGTTATTGATGAATTTTTCCCAGTAACATAAAAAGAACGGCTATTTTTGCATTCCAGAGAGGAATGAGCTGACTCTGGACGTTTTGTGCATCACACTTTTTTAGTAGGAGGAATTTCCAGTCAGTTCCATTTCCAGTCAGTTCCATTTCCAGTCAGTTCCATTTCCAGTCAGTTCCATTTCCGGTCAGTTCCATTTCCGGTCAGTTCCATTTCCGGTCAGTTCCATTTCCGGTCAGTTCCATTTCCGGTCAGTTCCATTTCCAGTCAGTTCCATTTCCAGTCAGTTCCATTTCCAGTCATTTACATTTCCAGTCAGTTCCATTTCCAGTCATTTACATTTCCAATCAGTTCCATTTCCAGTCATTTACATTTCCAGTCAGTTCCATTTCCAGTCATTTCCATTTCCTGTCATTTACATTTCCAGTCAGTCCATTTCCTGTCATTAACATTTCCAGTCAGTTCCATTTCAAGTCAGTTCCATTTCCAGTCAGTTCCATTTCTAGTCAGTTCCATTTCTAGTCAGTTCCATTTCCAGTCAGTCTCTCTGTGTCACAGCTTTTCTTTCTGATTGCCTGCCGTTTCGATTATGATGATGCCGATGACGATGATGGTGACGATGATGATGACGTGACTTCCGGTTCCTCTCGCGCTCACGGGAAGTGCCTTTGTCGTTATCACTACTCCTACTGCGGCCGCGCCGGTCAGTTTTACCTTCAGGGGTACCCTGGCCTCCCTCCCCCTCAAGGGAAATATGTTTGTCCTCTTTTTCACTACCAGAGCTTTCGCTGTGTGAATCCTGTTTCTCGTTACGTGTTCTTTGGGATTTTCTGTATTCTCTGTTAATTTCATCCTGTTTGTGCATTGCAGTGGATGTGCGACTTTGTATCTTTGCCTCCTCGGTCACAGTCCCGGATGTTCTATAGTCTTTTTCAGACTCGTTATTACCGGCTACAATCCTCAAAAACTGTTCATCTTCATTCGTGTGTGACTTTGCTTTTCTTGTCAGCTTGTCCTTTTCTTTTTCTTCAAGATGGCTGTGTTTTCTCTGTCTGTGTAAAGTATCTCGACTTTCTTCTTCCTCTTCCTCGCTGCTGCTGCTAGTCGGTTGTCTTCTGTGTTGTCCAGTACTACTGTTAGACGCAAACTTTAATCGTTCATGTTTTAAATCATTTGGCTTCGACATTTCATGTTCTTCACTTGAAGAGGTGTTATTACGTTCGTCATTTTCCCTTCCTGCAAAGCGTTGTGCAGTTTTTGGTGACAATTCCTCATTCTTCTCATCCCTTCTGTGACTTTCTCCCCGTGTTTTAACTGTTGTTAACTTTTCACTCCTTTCATTGCTGGGTACTGAATAGTTTTGCTGTTGTTGTAATGTTCTTTCAGATGATTCCTGGTTTTTCTGATAAAGCTTGATGCCAATTCTATGAGGTGACTTGGAGCGTCGTCGTGGAGACTTCGAGTGTTTTCGTGGAGAGATCGAGCGTGGTCGAGGAGAATTTGACTGTCTTCGTGGAGACCTCGAGTGCCTCCGTGGAGAATTCGAGTGTTCTCGTGGAGACTTCGAATGTCTCCGTGGGGATTTCGAGTTTTCTCGTGAAGACTTCGAGTGTCTCCGTGGGGACTTCAAGTGTTTTCGTGGAGACAATGAGCGTTGTCGCGAAGAGTTTGGCTGTCTTCGTGGAGACCTCGAGTGCCTCCGTGGAGACTTCGAATGTTCTCGTGGAGACTTCGAGCGTCGTCGTATGACATTTGTGTATCTTTCTGAATACTTTGAGCGCCTTTGTGGAGAATTGAGGCGTCTTTGTGGAGACGTACGCCTTCGTGGAGACTGTGATTGCTTCGATGAAGAACGATTTTGTGGAGATGCGGGACGTTTCCTATCAAAAGATTCAACTCGTCTACGCGGAGACGTTGAGCGACCACGAGGGGACCTTGACCGTTTGTATGGTGATCTTGCACGTCCATGTGGAGACCTTGAACGTCTGGGTAGAAAACGACGACGTGGTGGAGAAAAACGGCGTGAGGCGTTGCGCGTTTCATCAGGAGAAGACGGGGGAGGTGTTCGATAACGCTATAAAAAGGTAAAAGAGTGGTTATTGAAAAATTTGATTCAGTGATATGCTACAAAAATGTATCATTTTTTTTTACGAATATGGACTCAGGGTACTCTGCAAAAGGCAGTGAAACTATTAAAGGGAATTAGTCCTGTTTTAACTGTGGCTGTGACAGTGCTACGAACCATTTAAGATGTTTGGAAAACACTTGATAAAGTGTAAATAACTTAACAAATTGTGGATGAACGACTGGTATTATATAACATTCATTGTATACTTAGACAGTGCTGGAATAACAGTCGGTCATCGGACATTGTCCTACTAAAATCCAAATATGTCCGACCAAAAAAATTACTTAGCTTTTGCCTTGAACATCTTGTCAACTCATCGCATTTGTTTCCAAAATCATTACAATGAGAATTTACGCTGTTTGTACCAGTCTTTTTTGCTATAAAAGGCTCTCTCGATTTGAGAAAATTCAGAAAAGGCCGTGCCATTTGAAATCGCCCAAAAATGCATTGCAAAACTTCTTGTACAGCACGTTGTGTATGCTTACGGATTGTGTCTCAGGAAAAATCCAAACTGGCAGATGTCGACCAATTTTGTAAAATGTCCGATTAAAAGGGAGGTTTGAAAGGAAACATGTCTTTCTAAGTAAGAAAAATTATTTCCAGCAAGGCTCAGATGATCTGACTCAATTTACAAAAATATCCCCATGGGTGAGAGTCACTAGTTGTCAGCCTCAGTCACGCTACCCACCCCTCTTATGTGCATTATGGTTGACACTCTCCTTTCCTCCAACTCTCTGTGGCACTCAAGCTGCCCCGTCCATTCTGGCTGGGATGCTGACATAGCTTCACAGCATCCCAGCTGGGACCATTGTGCCCAGCTATCATGAGCGCTTACATCGACCAAACGAGCAGCGAGTGGCCACATTCAGCCCCTCCCCAACCCCTAGGTTAATACCCTCACCCAAGTGGGGCCAACAGCCATAAAGCCCAGTAACTGGTCAATACTGGGGCCATTCTATTGACGAAAGTCCCCATCTTGGTCCATTTTTTTTTCAAATTCTCTTGAATATAACGAAGCTTGACCTCATCACAAATCGAATGTGACATTTTATTCAACTAAGCAGTTTTCTATGGAATATCAAAAAACGTTTATGTTTGAGATTGATTGAAACAACTCACACCACTTTCTCCACTAACTGAAATAACTACATGTAATGGGGAGCGCTGCATGGCGACACAAATTATGGCTGCGTAGGAGGCTACTTTCTCACTGGCAGAGCATCACAGTTTCTTTAAAAATGAACCCCTTTGCTTTAATTTATCACTGTTTTTTTTTTCTCGTAGAGGCTTACTAAAGGCACTAAACTAAATCATTTACATAATTATTTTCTTACCATGTTTCCTCTTCCTCGTAGAATTCTTCCAGACTTAGAAACCTACCAAAGAAGTATATGAAAAAAAATTATAATGCATGGTATTCTTGCACAAAAATAACACAGTTGATTAAATAATAATATGTTTTAGTGGAATTTCCACATTTGGTGCAATTTTGTCTCCACTCGTTCAAATTTTATTTGAAGTTATGCAAAAATTATTTATTGGGTGGGGTTAAAAAAAACAGAGGAATGTTCTTTTAAGGTTCTAAAGATAATAAAATGTAGATGGGAATCTTGTTCTAATCTCAATTTCCCTTCTATCCTTTCTACCTGTCCACCACTCCTCCCTAACTCTCATCTTACCCCAAACCTCTTGTTGCCATACCTCCCCTCCCCTCTATAACTCTCACCTTACCTCGACCTCCTTTTGTCTTCAACGATAGGAGAACACTTCCCATCTCGTGAAGGCATGCATTGTTTAGATTTATCAGTTCAACCCAAATTAGCTACCCCGCACTTTTTTCAGGGGCACCTCATGACTGGAAACACTCCAGGTCTCGCTTTCTTTCTTGTGCTCAGACTCCCCCCCCCCCCCCCCCCCACATTTTTTAGGGGCACCTCATGACTGGAAACCATGACTGGGAAACACTCCAGGCCTTGCTTTCTTTCTTGTGCTCAGATTCCCCCCTCCCCTCCCCTCACCCCCCCCGGCCGCACATTTTTTAGGGGCACCTCATGACTGGAAACACTCCAGGTCCAGCTTTCTTTCTCATGTCCAGGCTTCCCCCCAGATCGAATGCACTCTTTTAATCTTTGATTACTGTTTACTGTTATTCCTAGATAAATGGAGAGTCCCTATCACTCTTCCTTCAACAGCAAGTTTTCCTTGAACACATTCAACTCTTGTTAATTAGTGAGTTGTACATACCCTGGCATTTCCTTGTAAAGCATTTTCCGGTGGAGCTTTGTATCCTGGAGGAGACTTACTTTTCCTGTGGCCAATAACACAAACACAAAGTACCGGAACATGTAATTAGCAAAGACTTTGAGCTTTCTGGAAAACTATTCAATAAATATGCTTACATTTTCCAGTACACAAATAAGAAATGATGGCAGTTAAATTACCCTGGGTGCCAGAGGTACTCTCGCGGCACGCTTTCGTGAGAATTGTCAGCCGAAGGCTGAATTGTCGAGCAGCGAAAATATAAGAGACATGAGGCGTGTAATATGAGAGAGATGAGAGCGCGAAACAAGCCTTTGGCACCCAGGGTACAGTTAAATGGAAGACCTATTGACTCCTACACTGTGGATTTTCAGCAAAAAATGCAATAATTATTTTGAAGCCGCTAATGCTTTTTTTCTGACTGCTTTCTAGATGGATTTCAACCAACTGTCCAAACTGTTATTTACCTCATGAAAACTAAGCTTCTTTTCCTTTCCGTATGTACACGCAAAGATAAAAAGATGTTCTTTGTTGTTCATTTGCCTGTTTTGTTTTTGTTTTTGTTTTTTGCTGCTGTTGTTGTTGTTGTTGTTGTTGGCCTTTCACTATACTTCATTTATGTTGGAAAAGTTTCCACATTAACGCTGAGAAAAGTGACAATTTTCAACAAGTGGAAATTTGTGAGAAGACCAAATTTTCCTTCGATTTTAACCCTTCCTGGTGTACTTCTAACATTTGAGTCTGTGGATGAAATCCTATTGACGATCATTTACATGAAACCTCGTCGACAGTATTATTGCACAGTACCATTTTTTCAAAATGTTTTTACAAAATGAAATTTAAGATTTTTCTTCAATTTTGATTTTCAGCACTATTGGGAGTTATGGGTTAAACAAATTAATATAATAATAATAATAATAATAATAATAATAATAATAATAATAATAATAATAATAACAATAATAATAATAATAATAGAAGACTCAAACAAGTTGCCCCAGGGACGTGAAATGTAGGCTGTGTGGCCACGCTCAAGAAAGTGTCTCTCACATCCTGTCCGGGTGCACTGCGCTAGCTCAGACCAAGTACTTGTTCAGACACAACATGGCTTTAAAGGTCCTGTTTTATGAGATCTTACATGACCAGGGTCTTCTCGAGGAAGTGCCACCATGGTACTCGCCAGTAATGCCCAAGCCGGAGTACAGGTCAGAACAAGTGGAAGCGTGGTGGGATGTACCCGTGTATGCGGACTACCAGGAGGTTCGAGCCAATCGTGTAGATGCGAGAGTTGTGGATCATGCAAACAAGAAAGTGCTGACCATAGAGATGAGCTGCCCTTGGATCAACAACCGAGAGAAAAAGAGCGAGGAGAAAACGATGAAGTATGGCCCGTTAAGGTGGGAGCTAAAGCAGCAGTATAGAGGGTACGAGGTGATTCAGCATAACATCATCATGGATGTGCTGGGAGGCTGGTCGAGAGAAACCGAAGCCTCAGTTCAATCATTGGTAGGACGTAAGGCGAATCAAGTTCTAGAGGCTATGCAAAAGGCAGTCTTATCGTCATCCCTAAATATAGCGAGAACTTTCAAGGTTGTGATGTGAAGATCCGCGACCAAAGCCCGACTGTCGACCAGGAAAAATGAGAGACATTAGGGATATTTATATGCTTAGCTTATAGTTTTTTTTAAACGAAGAACAAGAGATATTAGAGACATCTATATGCTTAGATTATAGTTTTTAGATTTGTATATATAAGTTTTTTTTCTATTTTATTTAGTAAGTTATTTACACGTAGAATGAGAGATATTAGAGACATTTATATGCTTAGATTATAGATTATAGCTTTGCGCCCTGTGTTGCTTTATAACACTGTGCATACAGATAGTTTTACTGCCATAATAATAATAATAATAATAATAATAATAATAATAATAATAATAATGACATATTACAGAAAAAGACTAACTCGTGAGAGGCATACCTATCCTTTGCCTGTTGAAGCCTCTTTTCTCTAACAGGGGAGGGGGTGCGGCTTCTTCTCAACAGAAATGAATTGTTAGGTACATCAGGGACTTCATCTGCTGCCACTGTACTTAGAGGCTCTGGACTCTTTGGTTTATCATCTCTTGGGCTAAAATAGAAATCAACAGCTGACATAAGTAACAATTCAATATCTATGGTGAAGTATTGATAAAATCATGTTGTAATCATTGTTGTTGCACAACAATGTTATGTTGCAGGTTGCAATTCTGATGTTGCACATAATTTCACCTACATGTACACAGGCAACAAATTTTCACGTTGCAGAAAGTAGATTTCACTCCTACTCTTTGCAATGAGCCAACTCAAGAATACGTAACAGCCTTCAGACCCTCCCCTCCCCTCTCCCAGTCATTTTGCTCCACTGACCCCCCCCCCCACCCCCCCTCCCCTCCCCCACTCCCTATGGGTGAGGCAGGTCACCATTATATATAACAGACTCAATGTCTATCGACCACATGATAATTTGCATCTTTTTCCCTGTGTACATGTACACATAGCTAAGCTAACCTGTCTTCGTTTTCCTTCTTTTTCTTCTTTGCCTTCTTTTTTTCTTTCCTCTTTACAGAATCATTCAGTTTTTCTCTTTTTTTCTTTTTAGTGCGTTTCCTTTTTTGAGTCTCATCTGACGAGGATTCACTCCCTGATTCTGTGCCAGAACCTGAGGCTGAGTCAGAATTGGAGCTGTCGTCAGAATCTTGTTTTCTTTTCCTCCTTTTCTTTACTGTCTTCTTTTCTGCAGCTGAGAATGGATTAAAAACAATCAGTATTATTATAATAAAATGACAAATTACTGTTGATATCAATGAAATGCTGTGACTACCAGGCCACTTGTATCAGTAAGAATGGCAGAAATATGAAAACAATACAACTGTCCAGGTGTGTGTTCATATTAGAGAGGTAGGGATTGTATGTATTTTCGTATCTTTGGGACCACAGGAACTGTCCGTAATAGATCAGATAGATGTCCATATTATGGAGGTGTCTGTTTGAAAAGGTTCATAAAAATATTACATGTGTCATTAAAAAAAAAACCAGAATTTGAATGTTTATTTCTTAAATTTTGAACTTCTCCAGTGACTATGAGAGGCAATAGGCATTAGATAAATAATTAACAACTATTCACCGAAGTGGAGGTGAGTAGTGGCGGATATGTACCAAGCTGCTGCTGAGGTAAATATCCACCACTACCCACCTACACTGAGGTGAATAGTTGTTTTAATATATACTGAAACAGTGAGATAATATAACAAAAATGATGCTTTTTAACTCATTAATTCCTGTCAACGATTACAATTTTCGCACACAAATACATGTAGCTGGGAGGTGAATAGCACTTTCTATTCCGAGTTTCAGTAGCCAATCAGAGCGCGCCAACAATGCTATCCACTGTTTCAGTATATACTACATTATTATTATACCTTTTGCCTTGGCTTTCGGAATAAGTTCACCACAGTTACTGATCTTGACATCCACAAGGGGTCGACTTTTGTCATCAACTCTTTGGTTCTCTATTTCTGATACTACTTCCTGGCCATGTAGTACATGGCCAAATATCACATGGATCCTACGAAACAACAGCAGTTACATGTATGTATTAGGGTAATTCCATTGTCATGGACATTGCATCCAGACTCTTGCACTGACAAAGGGTGCAAAGGAGTTTTACCTCTTGTAATTATTGATATGTCAACTTATTGGTATTGCCATGTTCACTGGGTTATTTAATTTCAAAATTGGAGAAATACTAAGGAAAAATAGACCTTATTCATAAATGGCAGCCAATTTATTATTCTTTTATATTCATGCTACATGCTAATCAGCCAAACCAGCCTCATTAGCATGTGCAAAATTCAAAAGAATTTTATTTTTGCTCTAAAATGAGTCTAATTGGGCTGATTAGCATGAATATAAAAGAATAATATGAATCAGGACTATACAGCCACAGATGTTACATAAAAAAAACTACTGGGTGCCTTCACAGTCATTCATGTATGTCATGACTGGTTTCTTAAAACTAACTTATAAGCTTGATAGTATGAGAAAGCTACAAACCACTACACTGTACACTGTAAATGAATTAAATAAGCATCAACGCAAAAATCCCATTTTTCTTTTGTACAGAAAAAGAAAAAAAATACATTTTTGAACTTTTAAGTGGCAGGACTCATGAATTATACTCACGACTACATAACATATGCATGTAAGCTAAGATCAAATTGCAGTGTAAAAATTAATTTGCTTTAACACCACCACTAAGCGTTTAAAAGAAATTTATTGCAATGTTCATGTTTATGACTTTGTAGTACTGCTTCCCTTAAATTTCAATTTAGCATGATCAATAATGTTGACCTTTTGTGGAGGTACAGTGATGAAGTGGTTAAATAAATAAATAAATAAATAAATAAATAAATAAATAAATAAATAACTACATTTAGAGAGGAAAGCCACATCAGCCGTAGCTGGTTTTCACGCAGGTCCTCTAACCAGATCGAATTGGAATTTAGAATGTTGGTTTTTAAGGAGAGGGGAAAACTGGAGTACCCGGAGAAAAACCTCTCAGAGCAAGGAGAGAACCAACAACAAACGCAACCCACATGACGCCGCCTGCTCCTCCAGCATTGGACTTCAGATATACATGTAAAGGTCCGTGGTTTAAGGCCTGGTTTCAGCTATCGTGTTGTTTCCTCAGACAAGAAACTTTACTCCACATTGTCTCTCTTCACCCATGTGTATAATTGGATACCGGCAACAAAATGCTGGGGTAGCCCTGGGATGGACTAGCATCCCATCCAGGGGGAGAAGCAATACTCCTAGTTTCTTCATGCCACAGAAATTGTGTTAAGCTCCACCGTATAGGCCAACTGAAGGGCTCCCAGCAAGAACGTCCTAGGTACGTTTTTGAAAAAATTCACTGAAATCTTTGGCCTCAAAAGGGACTCACTTGCCAAAATTATGACTGGATCATGTAAATATGACTGAAAGGATTTAAACCAGGTCAACAAATCTTCTATTTTTGAACATAATAAATTTCTTTTTTGAAAAGGTACATAGTGTGTGCTGGGGAACATAGGGTGTGCTGGGGAGCATAGGATGTCACAGGGGTCCAAAACATTTTCTCAAAGACGTGGATTTTATTCCCCATTTTGGATCTGTTTTAAGTACCTTATAACTGTGCTTTAAAGGCCTAAAACACAATTTTAGTGAAAGTTACCAAAAACACACTTAGGACATTCTTGCCGGGAGCCCTTCAATTGTAGCTTGTGTGTGACCTTACCTACATATTAGAGCAGTTTAGATAAAACACAACATTTCTAAACTTAAAATCTAAGTTAAACACATTTATTTTTGGTGTTAAAAAAGAAACTTACCCATTGAGATGTGGAGCCGGCTGAGTTGTTCTGTGAAAAAATAAATAAAAACCCTGATATTCATATTTGGTCATGGCTTGAAATCCCATTGAGGCCTGGAATTTTTTCCAGGATGATCTAATTGCAACTCTTCAGTTGTTGTTTATCATCCTATACAAGGTGATTTTACAGTATGTCTTTGGACAAAATTCCAAAATGTGACCGTTAACAATGATATGAATAAAGTAGTTCTATCGTAAAAGGGTTGGTTATTGTTCATTGTGGTAAGACAATAAAGTGTATTGTCGTTTGTCTTATGATGTAGTCACTTTAGATGTACAGGTCAGTTTCAGAGTAGACCCACTGATGGCCATTATCCATGAGACCTGCTATTATCCACTGTGGAATGAGGTACATTTGTGTAAAGTTAATTACATGTAATTGAGACCCATACTGGTACATGTGCCATGTAAAAGAGGCTATCCACAGAAGACTTCATGATCCATAACAACATCAACAGGGATAACGGAATCAAAATTCCTAAAGTGTGAATGCCGCATTCAAAAAACACAAAAACAGGAGAATGGTACTGCAGCGGACCACAAAGAGAACAACTTTTATCTGGAACAATGAGGATCTACTTCCACCAGGCAAAGCTGATCATTATCGTGTTCGAAGAACGCAATTCTAATTTCGTGTTGGTTGTCCTGTGGTTTACGTGCAGTAAAATTTGAGATTTTTTGGTAGCCGGTCTTCCAAATGGCTGCCCCTATTGCTTTTTTCAGGGCTTATTTCCGCTGGAAGTTCCTTCTAACGTGTCTCCATAATCTCCGATTACTGCTAGTAATACTAATGATGATGCATAATCAACTGACGTCACTGCCTGATGAAGACCAGCAGTAAGCAGTTTGAAACGTCGCATTCTACATCTAAAGTGACTATGTTGTAGGTTAAAATTATTTTAGGTTAAAATTATTTCAAACTAGGTTAATTTTTATTTTCCTTTGTCTGAGATTATGTTAATGAATCTGGGACAAAGGAAAATAAAAATTAACCTAGTTTGAAATAATTTTAACCTAAAATTATTTTAACCTACAACAACTACATTGTGAGACAAGTATGTATGTACATTGTGAGACAAGTATGTATGTATGTATGTATGTATGTATGGGACGTTCCATTTTTTATCCGCACCCCCCCCCCCCCCTAAGGATGACGGGTAGTGAAATCCAAGGGTTCGGAATTTTTGTTCAAAGAAGCCGACAAAATTTGAAGCCTTCGGATTTTTTTTTCAAAGGTGCTGACAAAAAATCAACCCTTCGGATTTCATTTTTCAAAGGGCGCCGACAATAAATCGAGGGTTCGGATTGCTGTCATCTTTAGGGGGGTGCAGATAAAAAATGGAACGTCCCTATGTATGTATGTATGTATGTATGTATGTATGTATGTATGTATGTATGTATGTATGTATGTATGTATGTATGTATGTATGTATGTATGTATGTATGTATGTATGTAAATGACAATACATATGTCTTATTGACCAAGTGCGAGGGCTGTACTAAGAGAATATATGTGCGAGGTCTTGACAGTATCGACCAAGCACAGCGAGGTCTGTACAAGAAAGACCGAGGGCCGATATTCTCCCAGTACAGTCCTGAGCAAGCTTGGTTAATAAGAGATTTATAACAAGACTTCTGCCATTGTGAGAATCACACAGGATCCAATTCTTAGAGAATATTGTAGGTATTGTACAGTAGGTCATTCAGCTTGGTTGATTATAGTTATTGGCCCTCTGACTGTCTAAGTTGTGTAATAAACTTTAGTAAATTTTTTCTAACTTTTGAGTTTGTGCTTTCAACATTACAACACTTTATACTTGGCCAAGAAAAGGTCAAGCACCTACATAAAGAACTGAGATCCATTGGTGTTCGGTCCTCTGTTAGCCATGGATAACAGCATTGACATGTCATGCTTAAGCTCAAAGCCTTCATCTGCCCAAGGTTAAAAAAATGATCATAAAATCAATGAGAATCTATTTAAAGTTGTGAACTCAATAAGAATTTTTTTTAAAGTGCAACCCAACTCAGGTGATACAACATAGTTTGTGTAAAAAAGAAAATGCATTCATAAAATGCAGGACAATTACCAGCAGCCCAGGCCAATAGACCATTTTCATAATGCCATCATCAGTTTTTTTGTTTTATAATGTTAATTAGGGCTATTGTTATTTAAGCTCCAATGGGATTATCAGATTTTAATAAGAAAGGAAAATGAAATGAATTAAAAATAAATGAGCTTATTCACTCCCGTAGTCAAACTTTAAGGCATGTAACTCCTGGTTCTAAGTTTTTAGCATGTGGATAAAATCCTAAACCACGAACATAAGATAAAGCCTTCACAAGTCTAGTGGCTCTAAACTGCTCTTCACTGGATGGGATGCTAGTCCATTGCAAGGTTACCCCCCAGCATTTTGTCGCCTGTACCCATTTATACACCTGGGTGGAGAGAGAGAGTGTAGAGCAAAGTTTCTTATCTAAGGAAACAACACGACAGCAGAGACCAGGCTTGAACCACCGACCTTCAGGCTGAAAGTTTGACAAAAAAGGAATCAGAGAATTAACTCTAATTCTCATTCCTTGTTTGTATCACCAGTGCTACGTGGCTCAACATTTATTTGAAAGTTTGACATGCTGCAACTGTGACCATCTACAGGTGTAGATGCTATTGAGCAGTAGTTTCCTGTGGTACACACACTCCTTGACTTTCAAGGCATGAAAATGACTGTCATTCTAAAATTTCGTAATTTTCCAGACTTATGTGACCCATACACAACTGTACAAACCTGTTCCAGAGAATACCTACCATTAAATGTCCCTCCATAAATGGACTCTCCTCCTGTTCCATTGCCTGTAGCACACAAATACATGTAAGACATTGTGCATGCTGAAGCTAGAGTAAAAAACTTGAAACTTCAAAGGCGCATTTAAATGTACTCATTGATGGTTCTCCCTATCTTTTAGTGTAAAAGGTAAAGTTGATTGTTGTGTACTCCAGGAACCGGGGAGACACTAAGCTGTAACCTGTTTGCACTACATACTTCGTATAAGATAGGTTTTGAGGTTGCTCAGAAGGTTTCTCTGAAAGGTTTATACTTACACATTGTACTACATAAAGTATATGTTGCAGTTAATTTTTCTGTTCAGTTAATTTTAAATTTTAACTAGTGAATTTTTTTTAACTAGTTTATTTTTTTTTTAACCAGTTTATTTTTTTCTAACTAGGTTATTTTTCTTTAACTAGTCAATCTTTTTCTGAACTAGTAAAATTGTTATGACTAGTTAGTTTTTCAAACATTCTGGGTATTTTTAATCCAAGTTATTTTTTCATGGATGAAGTGTATGTTGGGCTTCTAAGGTTATTGGTTTGGCCTAAGTGTTATAAATTAAGGGTTAGAGTTAGGTTAAGGTTTTGCTGACTTGCCATCTCAACTGTAAGGGTTCTTAAAGCGGCCAGGGTATACTGATTAGGTCTAAGCATTATGGATTAAGGGTTAGGGTCAGTTTGGGGTTAGGGACACTTACTATCTATGACAACTACAACAAATAAATAAAAGCCCCTTTAATAATATCTGTTTGGTCAACTACAATTTCACACTGCATGTACAAAGTACAATTCTTCCAATTTTTCTAAGACTTCTTCAGCCGTTTTGTTGTACAAGGCATATAACCACGAGTACTTTGTGTGGTGATCGGTGATGTGTAGTACCCACTGATGACAGCGTGAACTATCAGCACAGGAACATTTCAGATTTCGGAAATCAATAAGATCAATTTCTACATGTGACAGAAACGTCTCAGCACTGAGAGAGTTTGTTATGGGGCGTTTTTGGTGGTCCGTAACACTCTTCTGCTGGATATGAAGTGTACACAAACTTGTAAATAAAGATACTACTTGCTGTGGTATCTCAGAATAAATACCTTTTATGTAGTTATTTGTTTTGTCTCTTCCTCGGTGTACCGTGGATGAGTGGCACTGACTGAGTACTTCGTGTATCTCATCTCTCGGTACTACTATCTTGTTTCCTCTTGTGACAATTTTTCCATCTTTGACCGTCCATCCTTTTCTTCGAAAACTATTTATATCATTTTTCGAGAGTTCAGCTTCATGTTGTTGGCGTTTTTCAGGGTCTTCTATGCTTTCTAGGTAAGTCTTCGCATTTTCATAAAACGATTGGTCAATGTAAACTGTGAATTTGCTTTGAGTCTTCTGCTTCAATAGCTCTAACTTCTCGTAAAACGTCTTCTCCACACATCCTTCCATTTGAAATTGAGAAAGAACTGCTAAGTCCGCGTTTTGTGCAATAACGCATGCGTGACATTTTTTTTGCATAATTAATTTTGGCCGAGGGGAGTCTGGGATCAAATAAGTAATAATATAAAGAAGTATGGGGGGAATTTGCAACGTAGTCCTGTGTGGTCTAGTGGTGAAGACAGTGGACTTCAGATCTGAAGGCCGTGAGTTCTAACTCCAGGTAGGTACCAAAATAAAATTCTTTATTTCATAATTGTTGTGTTCTGTTGTGAAGGGGGGACATGGGAGTAAATAAGGGAGGGGAAGGTAGGTAGGACTGAGGGGTAGGGAGACAGGAAGGAAAAAAAGAAGGGAAGGAAGGAAAATAGAGAAATAGCGAGCAGAACAAAGTTTCCCTTTTTTTGACGTTTTTGTTTGTTTTTAAACCCCCCAAAAAACCATGCCCCTATTTTTTTAACCACACCCCATAAAGAAAATCCCTTTTCAGACAGTTGATAGAAAAATAAACTAGTTAGAAATAATAAACTAGTTAAAAATAATAAACTAGTTAAAATTTAAAATTTAACTGAAATTTTTTTTTAACTACAACATATACAATGGGTTTAATTAGTGACTAAGGGCTACATCACAGATGTCAATTACCAATCAAGTAAATTTAAACATGCCTTGTGAAATTTAGGAACAATAATTATACAGTGGCCTATGCTTGAAGTCTTGAATGAATAACAATTATTATTAATTTGTCACACAATTCCACACAATTCTCTTAGTTCAAAACTGTAAAAAAGGTCCAAAAAAGGCGTTGAAATACACTACCCCGACAGGATGCTCTACTTGCCCTGGGCTATCGGACAGCACTTCCGTCACACCCTGATTTATGTAAAAGCAACTCTCTGTCTGTGGTATATGTACGGATATCAATGAAGTTTCAGGCATTAATAAATGATGTTAGAGAGAGTAAGTTTTACTATTTAGCGCCTGAAAAGGAGAACATGCCACATTGCTTATAAAATTATTCATAATACAAATTAGCCACTGTTGTTTCGTTTTCCAGGCATTACAGCATCTGTTTGGCTGCAGTGTTCACTCCCTTTTGTCCTTTTAGCTGTTGCAGTTTTCATCCCACCGTGGTGAATTTGCAGAGAACAAAATGGCAGCAGACAAGGTTTCACTGCATGCTTATACACATTTATTACTGGTACCTTTGATCGATACTGTAAATAATAATGGAGATATAAGCCACATATAATTTTCACTTTTTTCCACACCCTACCAGCAGTTGTCTTTTAGACTCTCAAATGCTTGCAACTAAAGAATGTGATTGTTGTTCAGACCTTTAGTAAAATCTCCTCCTTGAATCATAAAATCCTTGACAACCCGATGGAATGGGGATCCTTTGAAATGGAGAACCTTTCCTGAAATCTTGCTCGAGCCTTTTTCCCCTGAAACAACAAATAAAAGAAATTCACTTTTACTGAAAAAGAGTTTGAAAGTTAACTTCTTTCAAGATTGCCTTTTCAAAATAGTCAAACAGACAGGCACCAAAGGGATGAATCCACTTGTCCATATCATAAAGGTGCACTGTATCTGTATAATAGAAGTGTCCATTTCATTATAGTGGTGTCCATATTATAGAGGTGTCTGTACTACAGTACTTCTGTACTAGTAGTGTCTGTACTACTGTATACATGTATACTACTGTATACATGTAGGAGTCTACATTACAGAGGTGTCTGTTTGATAGTGGTGTCCATGTTATACATTGTAGAGGTGTCTGTATTAGAGAGGTGTCCATATTAAAAAGGTGTCCGTATTATAAAGGTGTCCATATAATAACTCTGTCCCTATTATTGCCGTAAAGTATATAAATTTACAAATTTTGGTCTCTTCAAGACCAAAATAAACTGTCTGTACATGTAATAGAGAGGTGTCCATACACTGTATTATAAAAAAACAAATGTCCTTAAAGCAGGGATTCTGACAGGGAAAAAAGTTAAAATTGTGCAGGATTTTGGGGGCCAACTGTGCAGGAAATAACTTAGATTATGCGGGATTGTGCAATTTTGTGGCCAACTAAATATTTAATCACCAGAGATTGAGGCCAAGGGATAAAATATAAATAGTTGTTTTACTTTGGGAATTAAAATGTACCCAGCAACCACCAATTTGTGCCTGCTTTTATTTTTTTCCTACTCAGGATCACATTTCACTTCTGTCTTAAAGTGCAACTAACCCCAATTTTTTCTTTTGCTAAATAAAATCACCTGTTTGTCCTGATTACTTGTGCGAAAAAAATTATCACAATTGATAAAATCCCATCTGACCCATTACCGAGCATTCGTGGGAGCTGGGTCAAACTTTTTTTGCTGTGATGTCATTGAAGGAGACCATTCGACGCGTTCTCATAAGCATATCACAGCAAAGCAACAAAGGAGAAAGCATTTTAACGCGAATGATACTCAAAAGCCTTTTTTGTTTGCCCACAGTTCCTGTGCTCTTCACATAAAGTCAATCTCCTTCGATGACATCACAAGATGTCAAAGCAAACCTCGGACCCATTCTTCACATTGCTCGGTACTAGCCGAAAGAACCGCCAAAATTTGAAACTTTAAAAAACTATAAAAAAACCAAGGAAAAATGCTACAGTAAAAAAATTTTCGCACAGGTACCGTATTTGCCCGTGTATTAGTCGATACCGTGTATAAGTCGACCCCCTATTTTTGAGGGCAGAAACTAAGTTTTCTTCATTTCTGGGTAAAATTTTCTTGGAAAACTAATCTTTTATTTCTTAAAATTTTCTCTCAGGTACTTTGGATATATGAAAAAAATCACAGCATGTTTTAACGTGAAGTTTATTATCACGTGCACATGAGCGTTTTAGCAGGTTTTAGCAACACGTGTATATGCAGGCATTTTGTCCACAATTATTTTTTGAAATAGGCTTATAAAATCAAACATACTAATTTAAAACGAACCTTTCTAATTGTGGAGTGGTGGAAACCAGCTTTAGAAGGTAGGCAAAACACCAAAGAAGCTCAAGAATCTTTGAAAATGACTTGATAAACAAATTGCCAAGCTTGCTCAGGGGAACTTGGTAACCAAGCTACAAAATTGGTTGAGTACTGGTAACTGATAACTACACGTGCTTACTAAGCCAGGTTACTAGGTAGCAAAATTTGAAGGGAGAAAGATGTTTTTCTATGAGCGGATTTACGGCTTTATTAGCAGGAAATGTCAGCTCTTTTTTCCAAAATTGTGACCTCACACGGGAAAACGTACACTAACGCTTATCCGTTAAACGGCTAAAAGCGTTAGGTGTCCGTTAGATATCCGTTATAAAATTTCCTGAAAACCGTTAAACGCTTTCACCAAACCGTTAGGCGTTAGTATTTAACCGTTAGCACGAATAGGGTATCCGTTAGGCGTTAGTATTCAACCGTTAGAACAGATTTCGCATCCGTTAGGCGTTAGTTTCTAACCGTTAGAGCGGATAGCGTGTCCGTTAGGCGTTAGTATTGAACCGTTAGAACGAATACTGTAACCGTTAGCAAAAATTAACATCCGTTAGCTAAAGTTTGGCATCCGTTAGGACTAGCCTGAACGTTAGAATTATCCCAGCACCCGTTCAAGAGGTGCTGGAAATGACTGTTCTAGAGGTGATAGTGCTTTTCGTTTGCTTTTTAATTAAGTCATACCTTCACTTACTATTTCCACGGTATAAATCTAACATCCCAGCAATACTCGTTGAAAACGGCGCAAAGTTTCGTCCAATAAGCCATATTTTATAAACAGTCTACGAAGAGTCGTTTTCACTGATACGTTCATTATCGCACGGCAAAATAACAGTCTCCAAAATAATTCTTTCGAACGGCGTGAATGTCGAGCGGCTGAACGACAGACAGACTGGCGGTAATTCGTAGACTTCGCCAGCAGTCCGCGAGAAGACAAAGTAATAGTACTAGTCACGCTCGTTTTACCAATTATTTGAATCAAGCAAGGTTTTTGAGACTGCAGAACATTAATTCTTTTTTCGCTGCTCGCTCGCGGAATGTAAACAACAAGCGGCCCGGAGTCCCAAGTGCAGTAGTCACGCAAAATTCATGTGTAAAATTCTTTCTGCACTTCATGTTTACTTATTGTTAAAATAAATCTTGAATGGAACTAAAAATTATAATCAAAATTAAAGACGGTAGGGAAAGTTTGGTAGCAGAAAAAAAAATTAAACCCTTTGAAGTTGAGTGTAACTTTTTGTCGCGGGTCGCGAGTCGCGACTGAAAGTCGCGGGTGCGGGTAATCGGTGCGGGTGCGGGTAAAAGTCGCGGGTAACAAATTATCAAAAAATTAAAATTAAAATACCCAATAAAGGTTAATATAAAATAGCGAATTTTTATGTCTCACATAGTAGGTTTATAATTTTTTGTCAGACCTTTATCACGCAGCGGCTATTTTGCATTACAGTGAACCCATTAAACCGTGAACGCCTAAAATTATTTCTGGAATGTTTATTGTTCGACGACCAATCAGATTCGAGACGGGAACCGCGAAATCCGCAAGAGTAATTAGCTGAAAGGTTTCGATCACGAACCGAGTCGTTTAGGCTAGAAGTATATGAAAGGGTCGGGATATCACGAGTTGAAGTATATATGAAAGGGTAGGGATTTCACGAAGAATAGGAAAGGGTACCGAAAACACACCGTTGAGGCATAACAAGGGTCTTTCAAAATATATCAAACAGACGCACGTAAAGGCTATATGAAAGGGGTACAATTTTCATTGAAAGGTATATGAAAGGGTAACATTTTCAATGAAAGGTATATGAAAGGGGTACCTTTTCTGTCAAAAACGGTATATGAAAGGGTGAGGGTTTGAACCTCGGGGCGGAGCATCCCTGTGCAAAACTTTGTTGAGTACCCCCTCCCCCCGGGTTGCCGATCCACGATAAATTCTCAGTTTCACCGCCGATTTACAAACACTCTGAAATTGTTATTTTTTTTTTTTTATTTCAGAGTTTATGCATAAGCAAAGAATAACTATAAACGATATTTTACTGAAAAGAGATAAATAATCGAACAGAGACGGCTAGACAGGGGCGTCTGGGAGCAGAATAATTGTATTCAGTTTTCGATTTTTTAAAAAACTGCCTCTCTGGTGTTGTCAGTTATAATCATTTGTAGGTTTCAGCCTTTTCCCTGTTTGACCAAAACAGTTTACTGAATAAAGTTTGCAAAAGTTTCCCTTACCTTACTCTGGTGCGGATAACAGTGCATGAAATGTCACGAAGCTCGTTCACGGCAAAACTCTTCCGTCACGCAAGTCGTTAGCCGAACAATTTAACGACATGAAATAACGATCTGGATTTTTCTTCCACGATTCTCAATTTTTTTTATACCCTTTGGAAATACTGAAGTTGTTATTCTTTACTATTTCAGAGAGCTTCTGTATGAGCGAAGGATAGACGGCAGAAGTGAACAAATGTCCAGTTCTAGTACAGTAGTGGAAGCAATTCGCGCGTTTAGTATATTTTAAAAAAAGATACGTTTCCTTCGGTGTTTGCATAAACATTTTATTTATCACTTCTTTGGTTTTGCCTCAAAACGTGCTTGTTTTTGGCCGTCATTTGATGTTTTCGATTCCGTCGGTCCAAAGTAACACAACTACCGAACTGAGGCCTAAACAAAAGCGAGTGCAATTTTTCAAAATTTGCATGCACTGTTCTCCGCACCAGAGTAAGGTAAGGGAAACTTTTGCAAACTTTATACAGTAAGCTGTTTTGGTCAAACAGGGAAAAGGCTGAAACCTACAAGTGATTATAACTGACAACACCAGAGAGGCTGTTTTTTTAAAAAATCGAAAACTGAATACAATTATTCTGCTCCCAGACGCGCTGTCTAGCCGTGTCTGTTCGATTATTTTAATATCTCTTTTCAGTAAAATATCGTTTATAGTTATTCTTTGCTTATGCATAAACTCTGAAATAGGAAAAAAAAAACAATTTCAGAGTGTTTGTAAATCGGCGTTGAAACTGAGGATTTATCGTGGATCGGCAAAAGCCAACGACTCGTTTCGTGATCGAGACCTTTCAGCTAATTACTCATGTGGTTTGTTGCAGTTACGTCTCGAATCTGATTGGTTGCAGAACAATAAACATTCCAGAAATAATTTTAGGCGTTCACGGTTTAATGGGTTCACTGTAATGCAAAATAGCCGCTGCGTAATAAAGGTCTGACAAAAAATTATAAGCCTACTATGCGAGACATAAAAATTCGCTATTTTATATTAACCTTTATTGGGTATTTTAATTTTAATTTTTGGATAATTTCTTACCCGCGACTTTTACCCGCACCCGCACCTATTACCCGCACCCGCACCTATTACCCGCACCCGCGACTTTCAGTCGCGACTCGCGACTTTGAGTCGCGACTCGCGACCCGCGACAAAAAGTTACACTCTTTGAAGTTTGTTGTAGTTGTCGGTAAAAATAAGTGCTTGTTGGTCCCTTGGGAAAAGTGGTAAAAGCGCTCCAAATTTGCATATGTCAAAACGGTAATTTGAAACCTTAAAACACGCTGGCACAAACAGACTATGCGCTTCTAAAAATTCTCTGTTTTCTTTGTGGTTTCGCTCGCCAAATTAAGATTAAGCTTTTCCAAACTCTCAGCCTTCATTTCCAAGTATTCCACCGCGCTAAAACATCACAGGAAGTTTGGAGTGTCTTCGGGCCGGGAATAAACATAAGCCGCGTTTGATTTCGCAAGGGTTCCATCGATCCCATCCGCGTGATCTCCATCTAAGTGAGAAAAACATTCGTCGCTCGATTCTTGCTCGTTTTAAGAGCGGGATTGTTGTCTGATGCTCGATAACATTTCTGGGAGATAAAAACTAGCTGTTTTATTATGGAAGATTATCCAGCGCAATTATTTCCGCAATTATTGTCGGTAGAATGTTTCCAAAGCTATAGCGCTCTGAATATTTACTATCGGTACAGTCTGATACTAGTAAATAATTATTCTCGGAAGCCGTTCCTTTTCGAAACAGATTTTTACTATCAAGCTATCCGTTAGACAAATTTGCCGAAGCGTTGTTAAACGCTTCAAGCTATCCGTTAGACGAATTTGCCATACCGTTAAATGCTTCAGGCTATCCGTTAGATGAATTTGTCATACCGTTAAACGCTTTAAGCTATCCGTTAGACGAATCAACAGAAGCGTTTAACGGTTCAAGCTATCCGTTAGATTAATTTGCCATACCGTTAAACGCTTCAAGCTATCCGTTAGACGAATCAACAAAAGCGTTTAACGCTTCAAGCTATCCGTTAGAATGCTTTCGTCGACCGTTAGAACGCTTTGAAGGCCGTTAGCTATCCGTGCGTTAGCCGTTAGTTTTTATCCGTTTAACGGATAAGCGTTAGTGTACGTTTTCCCGTGTGAGGTCACAATTGTGTCAGTGAGTATTTACAACGTTCAGGTTTATATTAAGCAGATAAATCTTTATGCATTTCAACTTGAACTGCTAATTTAAAGACACAGATTGCTAAGCGAAAGGACATCGTAACCTGTACTGTCGTTTATTAGATGTTTGTTAACAAATAAAGACAATTATTATGCTAATTGTGAATAATTTATTTAGCTGGTGCTGGGATCTCAATTTTTGACCCATGTATAAGTCGAGGGCGATTTTTTGGACTGATTTTTAGGTCGTGAAAGGTCGACTTATACACGGGTAAATACGGTAATTAGGACAATTAGGAGACCTCGTTTGGCAAAAAACATTATTGGGGGTTAGTTGCACTTTAATCAGTAGCCATGCACCTCTTTAGAACCTCTAATTCCCCACTCCAGAAACTATGAAACAACTTCTTGGCAATTTGCATACGGTGCACATTTGTATATGAACACACAATGCTACATCACAGCATTCCTACATGTACTCTGAATACCATTGTGCCATTCTAACAAAGGAGACTTGAATAATTACACCCCAGTGAGGCTGAGCCTGCACATAAAAGATTATCATGGTATTTTTCAGAGTGGCCTCGTACATGGGTTAGGGTCCATTGTTCTATTGTTTGGTCTATTGTTTTCTCAGCCAATTCTGTGAGGCATTCCAAGACATGCATAATGCCTTGTCTTAATCTCTTCTCCTTGCAGTAAGGATCACTTTGCAGTTTTTTACTTATTTCAATATTTTTACTGATCCAGGTCTATAAAAGATCCAGCACTCTTCATTGGTTTGTCGTTGTGGTTTTGCTACTTTTATAGTGTTTTACATGTAATGCCCTACCTGTACATAAAGCTCTAAAGTTGTCACACGTCTTGGGGCAGATGTCAGCAAATAACTCAAAAATAATTCTGCCAGCTATAAAAAGAATGGGAAATGAGAAAACAAAGAATATAAATAATTTTTAAGAAGTCCTTTGCATAAAGAGGAGAAGAGAGGGGGGGGGAGGGAAGGGAGGGGGGGGAGGGAAGGGAGGGGGGGAGGGAAGGGAGGGGGGGGGGGGAGGGAAGGGAGGGGGGCTCCTAGATACTTTTAGCTCCAGTGATTCAATTTCTACTTGTCATATCAATACAACTTTAAAATACTTGACATTGGATTCTCATACAACACTGTATCTTGAACCATGTTCTCACCAATTTGTAAAAGGTGGCAACAGCTATAAAAACCTTCTACAATGCATACACAGTTCAATTTTTCTTTGTTTGAAATTCTAAAACCAGTTTAATTTTTATCTTCTTTTTTCTGAGATTATGGCAATAAAGTTAAAACAAAGGAAAGTAAAAAATTAAAAACTTCAACAATTAAAACAAAATTTAAACCACAACAAACACAACAAAGCTAAGAATCCCAACTACATGTAGCAGGAAACAGGCCAGTTGGCAAGTTATAGGCATGGTCCAAGAGTCTTGAATTTAAGACTTCCTTGAACAAAGCCAGCTGCAAAAGTAGAGTTTGAACCCAGGGTAGGTCTCAAGAGTTTAAGTCCAGTGCAGGGAATACAATGTGAAATCCCTTGTAAACCGGTACACGAGGACAGAACCAAGGATTCACATGGAAATATACAGATTGCATGAAAGATGCGACGCGGGAAATTGTTGTCCAAATATTATGTTACATCTACAACTATCTACTTCCATTGGATATCAAGTTTGTCTTAGAACAACCAAACAATACTTTACAATAACAGACTTTTAGTTTTCGTACCTGGAGAATCATTTATTTGGACATCAAAAAAGCATCTCGGACGATAACCTTTCGCTTTAGGGACCGCCATCTTGAATTCCTACCTGAAATGACGTATGGGATATTCTATTTTGTAGAGAGTCTGCTGACTGGTGGATGTACAGACGCAAAAACAAAATGGCGGGGAGAAGGTCACGAGAATTTTAAAAGATAACATGTTACACTGTGTGAAGAAAACTTCTTTCGCTTGATACACTTTTGATGTATTTATAGAGAAAAACATGGCTCACGTTACAGTTGACTGGAATCCGCTAGGAAAGGTCTTTTATAGGTAAGTGTGTTATTATAATTAAACCCTTTCACTTTCCCAGAGACAATTTTTTAAGCTTATAAGCTTAATATGGAAACATGTTGTGTAGTTCTAACGTTTGAGTCTGTTGATGAAATCCAATGGTGTGACCATTCAAATGAAACCTCTTTACTGTTGCATGGTACCATTTGTTCTGACTGTTGAGGAAATCCTATGGTGTGACCATTCAAATGAAACCTCTTCAGCAGTAAGCTTAAGTTTACTACTTTTGCACGGTACCATTTGTACTAACTTTTGAGTCTGTTGATGAAATCCTATGATATGACCATTCAAATGAAACCTCTTCAGCAGTACTGTTGCATGGTACAATTTGTTTCGCATTATTTTACAAAATTAAATTTGGGATTTTCCTTGAATTTTGATTGTTGGCACTCTTGGGAGCTATGGTAAAGGGTTAAAAATAAGACCCTACTGGTCACGACTTGAACTGCAAGCTGTTTTTAATGTCTCTTATGTTTTTTGATTGGCTTAACAAACTTTCAGCACTTTCTTGGATTTTGTTATTTCTCCATTGATAATAAATATTATTGAAATAATACCAGTATAAAATCATTATAATTTGTGTCAGTTTTAGGGTCTCTTAAGGCCTGCCCCTTTTTCTCTGTTTACCGTCGTCTGACCGACCCATATTTTTGCATTTTCAAAAAAAAAGTTATGCTGGCAGATCGCAATGAAGTGTTGGTGGTTAATCTTTTTTTCGCTTTTCTCTTTGGGACTTGCTACTTTCGGAATTAATAAGCAGCCACAAAGTTTTGATGGGGGGTCAGTACTTTGGGGGGAGGAAGGGTGGCATTACTTTTGGAACTTAAGCTTGATGTCATACCATACTACATACGTAATGTGCTTACTGTATCTTTACAAACAGGAAAGTTGAACTCTACAGTATGGCATGGCAAGATGCTGTGGATCTGTCCAGGTTTATTGTAAGTGCGGCACCTTTTGGAGGTCCAATAGGTAGGTACAGAAGGTCAATACTCAGTGTTAAAGAAGAGCAATCAAAAGCCTCTAAAAGCTATCTCATGAATATGAAACAACGTAAGGTTAAGTCCACAGATCGGTTTTAAGTTTCCATACTGAGTTTGAAGTAAAAAAAGATTGAAGAGTAAAACAGATTTAAAGCGATCAAAACATCTGTGTAAAACGAGACTGTCTAGAAAACTGAATGATGTTATTATACTGGGAATTAAAAAGAGTTTGCTTCAGCAATCATCTTTCAACATGTAATACACTGAGGAATTAAAAAAGTTTACAAATAATGGAACAAGTGAAAATTTGCATATCTGTCCCCGTATCTTGTTCAACGCTTCACATTAATTCACGAGACAATAAAGGGAAAGAATCAAACACAAATTCCCTGCTCCAGAAACTATGGAGAATCTGGGCATTTGCTTCATCTGCTAAGATCTCTAGGATTATTTGGAGATGGACAAAAACATGATGACAGAAAGCCCAGGTATTGAATTTGCGTGTTCCAGTCTGGAACAACATACAGCTTTTGAAAAACAGCTGGGCAGGAATACTTTGAATTTCCAAAACTGTGGGGTTGAGAAAACAATACAAGCAATAATTGATTTTTTTTATTCAAAGCTGAAAGAACTTAAATGTCATGACAAGCAAAAATTTGTAAAACATTTTGATGCAGTATAGAAGAAAACTTGGAACCAGGAATGTCACATTTTCCTACATACATGTACTTAAGTTTGTTAATTAAATCATCCTACAAAGTTCAAATTATTATTATTATTTTTTTTGGTATTTAAACAACTTGCAGCTCTGATGAGAGATGACAAGCATTTTGTACGAGTCCAAGGATCAGCTATTAATAAACCCATTATTCATATTTTCTCCTCTGCTGGAAAGGAACTTGCCACTGTTAAGGTAAATGACTTCATTTTAAATGCAAACCTGTGGTATAAAAGGGCAAAGGCCACACCAAATCTAAATGCAAATGAGCAAGAACAATAGATTTTGCTCATTTGCATGAGTTGGACAGTCCAGCCACCTTTTATATTATGGGTTTGTCAGAATTTCTGCTGCTGGGCTGTTATAGAAGAAAGTTAGTTAGTTAGTTAGTCCTCTTCGTCCCGTGCGGGACATAAGGCGTCAATAGAAGAAAGTGGCTGGGGATAATAGTTTTTTGGTGTTATCAATGATTTGGTTTCAAATCAAAATACTTGTGACTAGCCGGTGAAAATCCCTGGCCCCTGGCTAATATTGACAGTCTTGTTTCTGCCAGTTATTCATGGCTATTATACCACTCCCACTTTCTCCAAAATATTATTCCATTGGAATGCTTTTGATGATCATCCAGAACTTCCACATTTATGAATAGAATGTATATGTTGTAGTTTAAAATGATCTCAGTTTAAAATGATTTCAAACTAGTTTGATTTGTACTTTTCTTTTCTTTTCTTAGGGTTATGTCAATTAATCTGGAACAAAAGAAAATCAAAACTAAACTAGTCCGACCTAAGATTCATTTTGAACTACAACATACACCTAATTCAATAAAGGTTGCTTTGGCAGTTGGTCATTGGTAATTGGGATTTGGCATTTGGCATATGGAACACAATGCAATGCTTCGCTTGAGTGACCGCCAAACAATAGCTTTCCAATGCCCAATTACCAATGACCAAAGCAACCTTTATTGAAATAGGTATATACTTCATATAGGAAGGAAAATAACAGAGGACTTTCAGTGTGGTACATGTACATGTAGTTGCATGATCATATGTTCTTTGTGGTTTTGGTTGGATGGAGGTCCTATGGTTCAGATGGGATGGTTCATTACAGAGGACCTTCTGTGTGTGGAAGCAGAAACCCATAAGTGGGTTGAAATGTGTAATGCACTTCACAGCTTCCAAATATTCATTTTTTGCTTAGTACCATTTGGAAACCCCTCGGTCCCTCGAGATTGGAAGCAAGTTGTTCTAGCGAATTGATTGGTTAATATTTTTATCTTGATTTTCCAAATATGGCTGTAACAACTTCTTAGCAAATTGAATAATCAGAAGCTTGTTTTGAAGCGAACAAGATAGAGTTGCACGTTTCAACCCACTTATGGGTTTTTGGTGGAAGCTACATGGTCATGTGTTCTTTGTGGTTTTTGGTGGATTGAGATCCTATAGTTCAGATGGGATGGCTCATTACAGAGGAACTTCTGTGTGTAGTTGATCATGACTGTTTTTATTTTGGTTTTTGGTTGAATGTAGACAGTGTTCTACACTGTACAATAAATTATAGTAATGATTGTGTTCTTTGTGATGTTCAGTGGGATGGAGGTCCTATAGTTCAGATGGGATGGTCCATTACAGAGGACCTTTTATGTGTAGCTGAGGATGGCAGCGTCTTGGTGTATGACATCCATGGTGCAATAAAGAAAACCTTGACTATGGGACAGGTCAGTGAAAAACAGTTTTTATAATTTAAAATAATAAATCATTGAAGAGGTGGGGAATAGTGGTAGAATGACTGGCTTTGAATTTGGTACAAGAACAAAACTTTATAGGTTTTGCATTTGGCCCAGTCAGTCTGTTTATGATTGCACTATTTGAAGGACTGACAGTTCCATTGCATCTACACTCCCTTGTGGATCAAGGTACACTGTGTGGTGGTAAGTCTGACACTGGACTTCAGATCAGATGGTTATTAGTTCAAGGACTGGGCTGGTCGTGTTGTTTCCTTCCACAAGAAACTTTACTCAACTTTGTCTCTCTCCACCCACATGTATAAATTGGTACCAGCAACAAAATGCTGGAGGGAGGGGGGAGGGGGGGGGGATAACCCTGCAATGGACTAGCATACCATCCAGGGGGGAGTAGTAATACTCCTAGTCCCTTCATTGTATATAAACTAGGTCACCTTGTGATGGACTAGCATCCCATCCAGGGGGGAGTAGTAATATTCCTAGTCACACTTCATAGTATATAAACCAGGTCACCCTATGGTGGACTAGCATCCCATCCAGGGGGGAGTAGTAATACTCCTAATCACCTCATAGTATATAAATCAGGTCACCCTGTGGTGGATCAGCATCCCATCCAGGGGTGAGTAGCAATACTCCTAGTCACTTCACAGTGTATAAACCAGGTCACCCTGTGATGGACTAGCATCCCATCCAGGGGTGAGTAGCAATACTCCTAGTCACTTCACAGTGTATAAACCAGGTCACCCTGTGATGGACTAGCATCCCATCCAGGGGGGAGTAGTAATACTCCTACATGTAGTTGCTTTATGCCACAGAAACCGGGTAAAACTCCGACCAAGTGGCCTGGCCTGACCTGTGGCTCGTGTACACCTTTACTTTATTTTATAGTTCCCTAAGCTACGTGCATGTACACATAATTTATTAATCACTCAACGGTGTAGATATACCTTTGCCGATAGTCCTATTTGAGTTACATGTATTAATGTAACCAAACATTATATTGAAGGATGCCAAGGAGTCAAAGGTTATTGACTGCAAAGTCTACAACTTTGCCGGAAGAACAGGCATAGCTATCCTGACTGGTAACTACCATTTTTATGTTGCCAACAATGTGGAGGAGGTCCGGAGTCGACGATTTTATGATCCACCAGGTAAAGAAATCTTATGACATTCTTAACATTCTTAACATTCCTCCACTGGCAAAAGATACCTGTACAGATTGACCTTTGTACAATTTATAGTTTTACATTTTTGATATGTTATACTGTGTAGGGTTTATAGATTTTATTTGTAGCCACAAGACAAGGAGATTGTCCTACATGCAGCTTTTAAGAGTCCTTAATTTCTGATAAACGTGTTTCCCACATTTTAATGTCTGCAAGCTTCAATAGTTATTTGGATAATAATAATAATAATAATAATAATAATAATAATAATAATAATAATAATAATATTTTTGCAGGAAGCTCTCATCACATGACATGATTTTCAGAGAGGTCCTGACAAATAAAATGTAAATTAGCTATATCATGTACAATAAGGCGACGATGTGTTCCGGGCATTAGGGTGGCGTAAACTCTGTCATCAAAGATTAGAAAAGAAGTCTATCATGATGTACATGTATAAGATCCTACATGGGATGAAACCAGAATAACTACGATCAAGATTTTTTTTTGCAACAATGCGATTGCTTATCATTTAAGGAATACCGAAAACAAACTAGTTCTTCCACAACCTCACACTGATTGTCTGAAGAGAAGTTTTCCGTAGAGTGGAGCTCAAATGTAGAACAGCTTACCCACAGAATTTATAATTACAAGCGACTTCCTTAATTGAGTTTAAGACAAAACTAAGTCGCCATAGTTTTTAAGTAAAATTTTAAGTATATTTTTGAACACGGCCTCCATGAAAAGCAGTTTTTATTTTTATTATATGTTGTACTCCTCTTATTTGTAGTTAGGAAGATAGGTAGCCAGCTGATTATGATAAATAAGCTGATGAAAATACTGTGTATAAATAAAGTAAATCTATTCTATTCTATTCTGTGTCACTTTTATATGAGACCTCACAATCCCCCCCCCCCCTTCCTCATCCATTGACACTAGGGACGGGAGGGAGAGCACTTTTTTAGACTTAGGGCACATGGGTACTTTGCTGCTAGCCATTTTTCCAACTATCTGAGCTAACCATAGGTTCATATACAATGTACCTGTATGTGTAGATAGTGCCAGGTTCACAATAAAAATTTTTTAAACAGGTTTGGATGCTCCACCCAGTAGCTGGGTTATTATGCCCCATGACAGAGGTTCATCATTGCTTGTAGCAATTGACAATCTCCTGTACCTTACTGAAAAGGGTCAATGCAACAAACAGGTGAGCAAATCCGAGGTATATGTGTAGAGTATGTACAGAGTGACTAGTCTCCTACACAGCCATTACCTATTTCTGTTGTTACACAATACTCCTCTCCACTAGCGGCATAACTGTCTCTGTTCATGAATAATAAAAATGATGATTACTAACAGTAATTTGGATTGAGTGCAGCACAATTCAGGGAGTGATTGGGGTAAGTACACAACATGACAAAGTGAAATTAAAATTGTTGTTAAAATTATGCATTATAATTTTACACATGTAATTTAAAATCATTAATTGTGTATTTTTTTCCTTTTTTATACTGTTTCTACATGTACGGTAGTTTTGTCTAATTAGGCTCTAGTCTGGCAATAGAATTTCAC
>JAJGOT010000054.1:1407500-1435000 GCA_022457155.1 Cladopsammia gracilis
CTCTCACGTGACTAATACTGCCATACTAGTGTTATATATGAAACATGACAAAGAGTCTTTCATCAGGATATCTAAACACCAAGAAGTGGGTTGAAAAAAACAAGATGCAACTGAGGTTTTTTTCTTTTTAACCAATATCATTGTGGAATACAGCCTTGTTTTCCTACGTCAGGGATTTCACTGTTTTCCAAATTCCAACCCAGTTGAGTTATATATTTGGTGATATTTGGTGAAATAACATGGATATTAAATAAACACAATATTTTGTTATTTTGGCGGACAGTGTCTGTGTAACATCCTTTGTTGTAACTTGCTGCGCAGGTGTGCGATGGGTGCTGTGATTTGTTACTGGGAAGATTACTTGGATGTTATTGGACCGACTAAGGACACCATCAGATATCCTTTGATTCGATTGATTTATTGATTGATTGTTTGTTTGATTTATACCAAATTCCACAAATGTTGTCACAGAAAATACCAATAATTACCAAATAGGAATGAATTACATGTACACTGTACCTTCATGATATTCGCAGAGGTACTCTTTTGCATAACATGATCCTTCAACAGATATTTCTTCCAAACAAATTTCTATCAGATAATTGAATTAATTTTTTATCCCAGGCAAAGAACTTTTCTTTTTATTTCTTAACAAGTTTTCTTCTTGCTAATTCCTCTGTGAATATCATTAACTAAGGCAATTAATTCCTATTTGGTATTTTCTATGACAATGTTTCTTCAATGAGTTGTATTTATTAATTAATAATTTATTTATTTATTCAGGGACATCCAACTAAACTAAATAATATTGCAAAGTAAACGCACACAAAAAGCAAAACTACATATAGTTGCTCAGTTGACAAATTAGAATTTGAGATAGCCCTTAAGTTTTATTTGATCTTAAATTTCCATAGCTAGCGCTCCTGCACACTGTGGATGCTGTGAGGCAGGGCATTAAATGCATGTACACCATTGTATCTGAAGTTTCCCAGGAACTTAGATCAGAGATTCCAACCCCGTGTGATGGAAAATAGGGAGTAATCATTAGCACCAGAGGCGCTATCCTGAGCGCTGAAGGCGCAAGCTTCTAGGGGGTCAGGGAGCATGCTTCCCCGGAAATTTTGCAAATTTAGGTCTCTCAAGTGGCATTTCCTGCATTTTGAAATCATTCCGTCCTGATTATCCGAGAAGAAAGTGTAATATGTGTGTTTCACAGTGACAGATCGCAAAAAAAATCCTAAAGATTAGCAATTTTTCCCTAGTTTTCAGAATTTTATAATAAATCGGGAGAATTTGGTTAAAGTCGGGAGAGCGGGAGGCAAGACATCAAATCGGGAGGGTTGGAATCTCTGTTAGATGTTTTAGCCAAAGGCATATGCAACAAGTTATGGCAGCTGTTGTTATATGCATGGATCTGATGTGCATGTTTGAACTTGGATAAGAGATAGGACGGTACTGGAAATTTTTATAGACAAATGTACGAAAAAGGCCAAACACAATTGCACACTTTGTGGCTCAGATACGTAGTATGAATTTTATCTTAAAAATCTTTTACCTGGTATTGTAAGTTTACAATTGTTTAAAAATCTAATTTGAAGAAAATTGTTTGACGTCAAATTTCGTTTTTTTTCCAATACAAATTAACACTGTGTTTCAGGACCTGTTTCCCATTTTCAAATGGCGAATTTTATAGCAGAAGGCAGCAAATTCACTTGATTGGGGATCGATGGAGCAAAACACCTAAGGGATGGGAGGGTCTGAAGGCTGTTTGGTCTTCACAAGTTCCTTCATATGAGCCTTTGATTCAACCTAGGAATGTCCTATCTCAGACTCCCATTAGCTCTGTTGGTTAGCCACATCCAAACAGGTTGATTCATAGATCTGGCGTGCGTTTCTCGAAAGTCCCAAAAACTTTTCGGACCCGAAAAGCTGTGTTATGTGCAGAATGTTTACTAATAAAGATTCGGTTTTTGTTGAATTTGAAAGCTAAGCAATAAATATTACGTTTACTACACAACTTTAGCTGATTTGTGGGCTAAAAAGTTCAACGCCTTTCGTTAGAAACTACATTGAAAAAATTGCTTTCGGGCCCGAAAAGTCTTCGGGAGCTTCGAGAAACGCACACCTGAAGTCTAATGCCCATTGTGCCACAAGAACAAAGGGGATTAAATAATTGCACAATAAAGAGTATTATGGTCTTTTTAGGAAAGGCCTGTTGGTGTGAACAAATAAGTACATCCCCCAGGGGGGTACTATTGGTGCAAGCTGTTGTGGTGACCCTGTGCACTTTGGTAAAGCTATTAAATTGACACGAAAATTCTCATTTCTAACATATACAAAAATGAATGTTGAGCCACGTAGCACTGGTGATACAAACAAGGAATCAGAGAATTAACTTTGTGTGTAAATTATAGTGCTTAAGTTAACCCATAAATTTCCCTGTACTGAGCATTAGCCCTAGTAAGGGCTAGTAAGTATACAAAAATGTACTGTAATGACTGGTAGGGAGATTTCAGAACATTTTTCTTAACATGTTTTACATATCAGATGGACAGTGCAGTTCATCTGGTTCAGGAGTTGGACGGCGTTAGAATCATCGGCAACGAGACACATGAACTGCTTCAGAGAGTTCCAGGTTGTTTAAATTTTAACTGAGTATCAATTTAGCGAATTTCTACCGGTTTTCCGTGGTGTGGACTCTTATTTACCACGATTTACGTCATCACATGGTCAAAATGTTGTGGACTCACGAGGCGCAGCCGAGTGAGTCAGCAACAAATTTTGACCATGTGATGACGTAAATCGTGGTAAATAAGAGTCCACACCACAGAAAACTGGTGGAAATCTGTTTTTTACCACAATATTTAAAAAAAAAATACGGGGAAAATTCGAAGTTTCGTTACAAAACGTGACTGCTAAGAAAGAGCAAGCGTTGTCTATAACTTCCTCGCAATCTGATTGGTTTATTTTTTTCAAGCACGCGCTTTTATGGGCATTGCGTGATGTTAGCGTCAGCACCGTTGTCTGCACTCTCATTTACCACCCGCATCGACCAATCAGATTGCGAGATTACCGGCAAGTGTGGTAAAAAGTAATTCATATTTGCTTTCAGTTGGCTTTTGGATTGCCATGCTTTGTGATTGGTTGAAAAAGCTCACACACCGCTTTTTCAACCAATCAGAAGTTAAAACAAAACAAACGTGACTTGCTCTCATGCCCGCGCTTTTGGTGCGCCATATTTTTTTTTATCTGTGATTGGTTCATTGGATTATCTGCGTCTGTTCTGATTGGCCAGAATGATAACTTTGTTTTTGGTATTACGACACTCAATTATAAGATATAAGTACGTGCTCTAATATTAATATTTTTACCCTTAAAATCCAAACTGATCCATTAACTGTAGCTCTATTTTAGAATTAAACCATTGATCGTTCCTTTAGTAAGCATTACTGCGCCTTTCAATAACATGCGGAATTTGATATTCACATTTCCACCAACAGTTGCGTTTTACACTGCCGTCAATCATCTTAGCTTACCTCTCAGGAAACAGATCTTCACTTCAATGAGGTCAAAAGGTCACGTCCGTGCATTATCATTGGTAGATTTCGATCCATTTTGTTTGTTTCTTTTTTACATGGTCCGTTGGCTTTCATATTAATTATGATTGACGGCAGGGAATAACGCAACTGTTGGTGGAGATTTGAATTTCAAATTCCGCATGTTATTGAAAGGCGCAGTAAATAATGACTACCTTCCATGAATCCAGTGTGACATTCTATTTATTATCTTCTCCTTCCGCTTTCCTCTCCAGTCCCTCCCCGAGATTCCGACACCCTTTCGGTGTCAAAGAACATTGCATTCGCAGGGGCTAAAAATTCTGTCCCTTGACAAACTTTTTTCATCTAGACAAAGTTAGAACGTTATTTATTTATATATTTATTTCTGTATTGCATAACATGAACCAAGTCACCATGTTTTCTTAATTTTTCAGCTGCTGTAGAACAAGTCTTTAAAATCGGTTCCATGGAACCTGGCGCCATGCTATTTGATGCATCCAAAGAATTTGAGGCAAGCAATGTTCCATCCACTACTTTAGAACCGGCTTAAGGAATAATCTCTTTGAAATTTCCAGCAAACGTTCTGCACCGACGTCCTTAGGCCCCCTGTGGGGTTAGAGGCTCTTATGTAAAAATGACGGGGTGCTCTTTGAAAAAATACCCTAAAAGGTACCAAAATCTGGTTTGATGGGTGTGGCTCAAACGGATTTTTACTCCTATCTTTTAAAAGAAGCACCAATAGCGTTCCACCCAGATGACGTCATTTGGTAGCATTGCATTGTGGGATCGAAATGCGGACAAATATTTCGAAATGGCTGCCTCGGAAACACCAGTTTTTGCGATTCCTGTACATGTTGTGGACAATTGTCGAGTTGTACCCAAGAACAGTGCTTCGTAGCACCAGTTTTTTCGTAGCTACCTGCATAGTTCTTGAATGTTTGTACGCATTTCATCCCATGATGCTGTGCGCCAATTCTATTTTTAGAATCTGGGCGGAACGCTATTCTAAAACAACACATGAACTGACACTTTGACAACTTTTAGCAGCGATAGAGACGATTCCTTGAATACCTTCTACTGTTGTGACACATAAGTTCTGTCATAATTTTTGGCTCTATACCCTAAAAGGTACCACGATAGTTCTAACGGTGGTCATTTTAGATTTTAGCAACCTAAGCAGTACCAATACAGCTATTTCAATTAACGTTGTCGGGTGAAAGCGCAAAGCTCAAAGCCTACAAGTCAAAACCGAATGAGTAAACCGAGCGCCTGTTCCAGGCATGCAGATAGTTGGGAGCGGCGAAACGAAAAGAAACGGCGCGAATGAGCGATGCGACGAGTGGGAAAAACGTTTCTTTTGCGCCGCTTCCAACTATCTTGGCTTGTAGCTTTGAGCTTCATCCAACAACGTTAATTGAAATAGCTGTATACATATTTGGACCCCTAAAGGGTACAGATGGTTCTCACGTTACGTCACGGCGGCCATATTGGTTTACAACTACAAAAGAATTTTAATGAACTTCTTTTATTATGTACACCAGCATGGCCGCCATGGCCTTTGTCATGTGAGCCCCACAGGACTGAAGATGACGTGTGTGACAACCATCTATAGCCTGCTCAGGCGTCGGGTAGAGGGGAACTGGGGAGAGAGGGAAATGATGCCTGCAATAAAGATCCCCATTTGTTCATTTCTGCGGTCGCTGGCAGCCACAAAATTCCGATTGGCTAATTCGCGCTGGGAAGTAAACAAAGTAAATTCCCGCGTGAAGTCATTCGTGCGTAAAAGCGTACGTCAGTTTTTTTTATCAATGTTTGCATTGACAGTTGACATAATTCGATTACCAGGGATCAATTCTGTCAGTAAAATTAATAGAACTGTAATTTACAAGTGTAGCTATTGTTTCAGAGGTTGAAAACAATAGCCACACTTGTAAATTACACTTTTGTAAAAGTTTTATTGAATTGACCTCAGGAAATCGGTGGGCATTATGCGAATAGCCAGGTTCTTATAGCAGGCGTTTCTTCCCTTCTTACCTCTCCTTTTTGCCAAGCCAGCCATTGACTTATGCGAGATGAATATAAACCTTGATGTTAGAGCAGTTTTCAATTGAGTGTCGAAAGTAATTACACAATTGCTTTGGTTTTTCATTGCTACGCTTTGTGATTGGCTAAAAAATCTCGCGCCACTTTCTCGACCAATCAGAAGTAAAACCAAAACCAATCGTGACTTGCTCGCACGCGCTTTCCCGCGCTTGGTGCCGCCAACATGTAATAGAGCGTTTTCACTCACGTGACCAGCGGCCATATTGGTTTAGTGAAACAAAAGAAAATGTTTGCATAAAAATAGAGTTCAATTCCCGGAGGATTGGTTTGGTACACCAATATGGCCGCCGTTTCTTTGTTTTGGAACACCAATATGGCCGCCGTGACGTCAGATGAAGACGCTCTATTGCTTCGAGCTCTGATTGGTTCATTGGATTGTTTACGACTGCTGTGATTGGTCAGAGTAATTACTTTGGTTTTGGTTTTACGACACTCAAATGAAAACTGCTCTATATGTAACACGAGGAAGAGTGTTTTATTACATCAGGATTTCCAAACACTGAGGAGTGGCAGTTAAAAAAAAAACAAGCCCAGCCGAGAATTTTTAAGCGATTTCACGGTGTTTGAATACGTGATTACTGAAACACTCTTTCGAGTGTTTCATACACTTCTCAGCCATCAATAACTCTTGGAGAAATTCACAGCAAAAGTTGGCCAAATGTTGTGGTAATTAGATCTAATTAGGATCAGGTTTCCAAACTACCCTCATGCTTGTGAGATTGACAAGTTAAAGGGGCTATGTCACCATTTTTAGCGTTACTTTAATGTCACCAAACAGATTTTAAGTTCAGATTTTAATGCGTCTTCTGTGAGTAAATGCGTCTTCTGCTAGTACAATTCTCTCTTTCTTGTTCATCAAAGCCGCTTCTATTTATGCTTACATTACATATGCATGAATTCGATCGGTTAACACTAAAAATCAACAACATTATTTAGGTCTTATTAGGTAGTTTCAGCTGTTCAAGGTCCATGAGATAAAAGAATCTTAAATGAGGCTAGTTATATTTACTTGTGCAAAATTCTGTACTTCAAGGAATAACTCACATAAGGAATTCTTAAACAACAAAGTAAACGGTCCTATAGGAAGATGTCAACTTTTCCAAAGTTGCCATCAAAAGAAAGTTAAGTTCTGAATTATGAAAAGCACCGTTTTAAGACTTTGAGTTCACGAATTGAGAACAAAGAACTTAGAAGGTGTTGAAAACATGGAGGAAAGCTAGGTTTTAATAGTGTACAGAAAATATATTAGTATGCGCATTTTCGTCAAGAAGTGCGAGTGTTTCGCGGGTAAAAATAAATAGTTCGTTAAATTTTTATTGAAAGGAAATTGCTTGTTTAGAAAGCTTGTCATCTTACGCAAATTGCTAAATTAAAATAAATCATTTCTTTAGAAAACTTGAACAGCTGAAACTCACTCTGAAATTAAGAAAAGATTGTTTAAGAAATTACAACTTGAAATTACAATTCAGGAAACTCTACTTTCACAATGCTCAACAAGAAATCACTGAAGTTCGACGCTTTAAATTATTTAAACAGATTATCTAAATCCCTAAGTTTATTTCATTATTTCAAAATCCCAAAATCAGTAAATATGAATAAATGCGGATAAATATGAGTGAATAAAAGGAAATACGAGGTGCTGCCAAATAAGAACTGGATCTCTGATGTTTGATGAACCCAGCGTTGCTGTTTGTTTAGTTGTCTTTCATTTGCGAGCAATTATGTTTTCAGAGATGTCAGTTCTTCTTGGCGGCACCCGTTGAATAAAATATTCTTTAACGGAAATATATATCGAAAAAACCCCTAAATAAAATGCCAAGTGGCTAACCCTAAAATAGCTTAAAATATGCTCTTACATACTATCCCCCCCTTTTGAAAATGGCGCCTCCTGGTGCCGATGAAAAAAACTGAAACAAAATTAAGTGGGTCGGAAATAGATATAAAAATGAATTAAACATTAATTAAAGTGGTAGTTCCATTCAGAGTCAGAGTCAGAGTCATCCATGATGTTGTAAATCGTGGCGTAAAGGTAGAACTGAATGTCCCGAGGAGTGGTGCAGGCCCGTAAGAAGGTGGTAGACAGGTATTGCAGAGTGGGGTTGTGCTGTTTCATCCACAGCGTAGAGTTATACGTCAGCCGGGTCCTGATCCGGCCCTGCAGGCGGAAGCGGAATCCCAACCTGGGGTCGCTGGCAGGTCGCACACCGGTTGACAGCATGTTTTCTGGAACGGAGACAGAATAATACAATGCAAAGCACAAGATTTAGTATACCGATACTCAATGCGGAGTAGGCCACGTAGTCGGTAGTGGAAGTGGTAGAAGATTCGTGAATCTCGTCAATCTTTTTAGAGGTTGTTTGTATGGACTCTGTTAGCTGCCCATCCAGAGTGTTGAAGGTAGCGTCAAGGCTGTCCAAAATTGTTTTATTCAAATGTTCTGGAGGTGGAATGTCAAATACTGCATGCTTGAAGAATGCCATGGTAGAATTGAGTGTTATTCGAGCCCAAGATGTGAAACGTAAATGAAAGGTCGTGGCCATTGGTACTGACACAGTGATATGCTTTGAACAGTGACCAAGTCCTGTCGCCATTCCCTGGAAAGACTCATTACACGGAAACTGGTATACCGCAAGTGGGGCGGTGACCAAAGGTCCAGAAGACAATGTTAACACCATAGTTGTAGTAGCTAAGAACGCACGTCCACCAAGGTGAAGCAGCGGATGTAAATTAGAGCAATCTTGAGCAGCCACGTGATGACGAGGAAATGCGAGTTTAGTGTCAAGAGTAAAAGGGAAACCAAGCCATGTTATATTAGTAGCGGTATTTAGTAGGTTAGTTGGACAAATAATAGCTGTTGGGTCTTGATAACATTTGTTAAGAGCCTCCGTAGTTATGATTTGTTTTGAATTTTGGCAGGTGAGAAGAACTAAATTCTCTTTAGTGACTGGCCCTGTATAGCAAATGTTTGACGAATTGAATTTAAGTGGAGAAAGATATTCGATGGTACAAAAAGCATTGGTATCCGGAACGACTGGTAAAGTTAAGAGAATACCAGCTTCGATATGTGAACCTTGATGTTCAATATCAACCATTGGGTTTATAAAAAGAGGAAAACCTTCATCGAGTGCTTTGGCCGTATAAGTCATAGATTGATCTGTTGATAACCGAGTTAGAATTTGGGGGTGAAGAAAAGCGGGAAGGTGAGAAAACCCAAATAATGTGCGTGTTTCTAATGTTGCAAATTGATGTAAGGTGTCTTGTATTTCTGTAAGGCGCAAGAGAGCTGCAAACGCACGATTTACTGCATTAGAATGTTTGGACAAAAATTCGAATAATATACTATCATGACACGTATTTGTTTCCGCGAAGCGATTCAATTGGCTTTGCCATTGTGTAAATGTCTGGTCAACAAGTTTCAGATCTTGAGAAAGGCGATTGATTTTAGTTGTCATAGAGTCGGTGGTTTTCATGAGATAAATGAATTTTCCATTTATTACGCGTAGCATTGATTGTGAAAGTCCAAGGCTATGGGTCATTGAGCGTAAGGTGTCCTTAAGGGACGAAATATGATTGGGTTCACACGAGTGTCCTAACGAAATATAGATGGCTCGTAAAACACCAAGAAGACCTGCGTGGCACATAAAACTACTGCGTTTACGACGAGAATGACCGTTTAGAAACATACGTTCATGGGCCGAAATTCCCTGACAATTTGTTAATGCCCAGGCTTTACAGGCCGCTAACGTGGGTTGGTAATGGCGAGGACAGCGCATAACACTATTAAGACCAGTGGAATATGTAAAATATCGGCGAAGATAGGAATCACATTCGAGAAGATTAGAGAAACTTGACGAGGACAAAAGTCGGTGAATTACTTTCTGCGTGCTAGAAATAGATTGTAATAAACTACCAAAAAAATCATTATATGGAATTGAACAGTTATTGGAAATAGTGAATGGAGGTCCCGGGGGAATGGTTTTCAATTTCGTAATTAAATGCATTAACCTTGTATCGGAATAGAAAATTAAAGGACGAACGTTATGACTCATCATGAGAGAGGATGGATAGAAAGTAATTTTCTTTCCTATAGCATCCGTATCCTCGGTATTACTCCCAGAAAAGTTAAATAGGCAAAACAAAAGAATGGTTAGTTGGAAAGCGGTAACTGCCGTGAACGTGTGGAACGTGCTGGCCGCTGACGTGGGTGCCATGACGGTCTACGAGAAATAGAAAGTCTAGGATTAGGGCGACGAGCGCAACGGTCGGCATAATGTAAGGTACGCAATATCGCTTTTAGGTAGGAATGATATAATAAGTGGTTCCCATTGTTGTTTAAGTGAACCCCATCGGGCAGAAACACATTTGTTGTGGCCCTCATTAAGTCTAAATGAAACCACAAAGTCGCGAAAGGAACCTGCTTTAGTAAGTTACGTAACACATTATTTAAGTGTGGCACTCTGTTGTTGTAAGACGGTGTCATAATTGGCGGCCGTCGACGCCGAAGTACTTGACTGACTATAATATAAGGTACTTGATAATTGATATGGAATGTTTTGATTAATCGGAGGATGTTAGCAGCGAGGTCTGGTACAGCGAGATTAGGATCACAGAGATCATTAGACCCTATTTCTAAGATGAGCAATGTAGGCTTAAAACTGAAAACAGCATGTAAGTCTGAGTCGCGTAAGCGATCAACTGTGCGGCCCCCAATGCCGTGAAAACTAATGGATGCGGCGTCGGTCAGACAAAAATGGCGGTCAATGCATGGTCGGGTCGATTCCGTGATGAATTTGTTTAGACGCCACACGAAGGAGTGGCCTATGACCAAGATGCGAGGGGGTGTGTAGGTTGACATATTGAAAACAATAGGGGACCTATAATGAAAAAAAATGGAGAGAGAAGAGGAAAAAAAAAAATAATATATAGGTATATATATTACTGGGGATCCTGGTTTCGAGCATGAAAATCATCTATTAGTCTAGGGTCAAGGATATTGGAGGAGGGTTCCCAGGTAGCATCAGAGAGAGGGTAACCCGCCCATTTTACTAAGTATTGTTGTTGACCGTTGCGTTTTCTGTTACGGAGGAGTTTCTCGGCATTGAAAATGGTTTCATTGTCAATGAGGGTGGTGGGTTGGGTTTCTGTGCTAGTGGGAATTGGGTCATGATGCGCAATAGGAGCAGGTGTATCTAAGGTTCGTCCATTGGCGAGGGCGGGGGTGGCCCGTGGGAGATCAAAACTATCCAGTGGTAAATCGTCAATGGAGAGGAAAGGCTCATCTAGAGGGTCGTCAGTAGGGGGCTCAATGGGGCGATCATTTGGGTCCACAAAGTGTTTCATGCGGTTAGCATGGACGATTGTAGTTACCTGCTTATTATTGCAAGTGCGTAGACGAAAATGGACTGGACTAAGTTTTTCTATTATGCGGAAAGGCCCATGGAAATTGTGAAGGAGTTTCTTTGACAACCCAGTAAACCGCTTCGGTGTATAAACCCAAACTTTCATACCCTCTTGGAAATCAGGGTCCCGGGCCGTTCTGTCATAATAAGTTTTCATTTTCTGTTGCGCCCTCTGAATGTTTTCCCTTGCCATGGTCTGGGCTTGCTCAATTTGTTTTACTATTCTCCTGCGATGTTCTATGATCGAACTAGCTGGATCTGCTGGGGGGAGTAAACTAACGTCCATAGGGAGACGAGGTTCCCGCCCGTAAAGTAAGTAAAACGGAGTTTCCCCAGTAGATTCTGACGGTGATGTGCGAAAAGCTAATAAAGCAGCAGGGATGAAAAGGTCCCAATCTTTCTGATTTTGGCTGACATACATTGACAATGTTTGACACAAAGTGGAGTTGAGACGTTCTACTAGCCCATCTGTCTGGGGGTGGTATGCTGTTGTGTTAAGTTTCTTAATACTATAGAGTTTACATACTTCTAGTACCAGGTTAGAGAGGAAATTCTTCCCACGATCTGAAAGGAGTGTTCTAGGGGCCCCGTGTCGCGGTATGATCTCATCGGTGAGAAGTTTGGCAATAGTGACGGCATCTATGTTTGGTACGGCGAAAATTTCGGGCCACTTGGAAAGATATTCGGTGAAAACCACAAGGTACCTATTCCCAGACCACGTGACGGGGAGGGGCCCTAAACAGTCAACCGCCAATCGGTCAAACGCACCCTCTACAGGAATGGGGAGAAGGGGAGCACGAAGTTGGTTTCTTGGGGACTTACGTGTAGCACAGTCTGTGCATGATCGTACCCAGTGCTCGACATCTTTATACATCCCCCGCCAGTAAAAACGATCTCTTAACTTTTCGTAGGTCTTAAAAACTCCTAAGTGCCCCCCTGCGAGGTCATCATGTGCATTAACTAGTACTTCATACCGTAATGGGGGTGGGAGGACCAATTGGGCTTGGTGGGGTTTGTGTCCCTTCTTAGGTACAGTATTAAGATGATATAATATGCCATGATCATCAAGATAGTACACATCTGCTGAAAGTAAAATCCGTTTGGCACGGACATTTTCAGAAGGAAGCGAGTCGTGTTCCAGATAGGAGATTATGTCGGAAAGGTCCTGATCCTTCCGTTGGAATTCAAATATCCTAGAAGTTTGTAACCCCGCACTGTCAAGAGCGTTTAGGTTAATTGTGCCATATGATCTCCGAGATAAACCATCTGCATTTCCGTTACTTTTGCCCGGTCTATGTACTATGTCAAAGTCGAATTGTTGGATTAAAAGGGACCATCGTGCAACGCGACCCGTGGGATCCTGGATAGACATTAACCATTTTAGCGCATTATGGTCAGTATGAATAGTAAATTTCTGCCCATAAAGGTAAGGTTGAAATCGCTTAATGCCATCTATAACCGCTAAGGCTTCGCGTTCCGTTGCACTATAATTGCGTTCTGCTTGATTAAAATCTCTACCAGCATAGGCTATCGCGATTTCCCTTCCTTCAACAATTTGACCTAGGGTAAGGCCAATACCCGTTTGGCTTGCATCTACATAGAGATGGAAAGGTAATGAGAAATCGGGATACGCCAGAATTGGGGCGGAAATTAGTGCCTGCTTGAGGTGATCTAGTGCCTGTTGGCAATCATTTGTCCATTGAAACGGTACATTCCTACTGGTTAGTCTGTTCAGGGGGGCTGCGATTTGAGCAAAACCCTTAATGAAACGTCTATAATAGTTACATAACCCAAGAAAAGCTTTAACCCCAGTTGTGTTGGTAGGAATTGGGAAGTCCCGAACTGCCTTAATTTTGTCGGGATTGGGACTTAAACCGTCCTTTGATACAACATGTCCTAAGTATTCTACTTGTGGCTTAACAAAGTGGCATTTGCTGGGTTTAAGACGGACATTGGCCTCTCGTAGGCGTTTGAAAACCTGTTCCAAGTGGGTTAGGTGTTCATCGAAGGAGCGGGAGAAAATTATTAAGTCATCAATATAAACAAGGCAAATAGACCATTCTAGACCCCTGAGAATATGCGTCATAAGCCGCTGAAAGGTAGCTGGACTATTGCAGAGACCGAACGGTAAAACATTGAATTCATAGAGTCCATTATGAGTAATGAAGGCGGTTTTTTGTTTGGACTCTTCGTCCATAGCAATTTGCCAGTAGCCCGAACGCAAGTCAAGGGTGGAAAAATATTGAGCCCCCCCGAGGGCATCAAGAGCCTCTGTTATTCTAGGTAGGGGGTGGCTATCTTTCCTAGTGATAGAATTGAGCTTCCTATAATCAACGCAAAAGCGCATAGACCCATCTGATTTCTTAACCAAAACTACCGGGGCCGACCATGGGGAGACTGAGGGAGAGATGATGTCATTTTCTAGCATCTCATTAATTTGTTTATTAATCTCCTCCTTATTTGGTGGTGAGGTACGATAGGACCTGAGGCGAATGGGAGGGTGAGTGCCAGTGTCGATGGTATGTTGTACGACTGAACTCCTCCCTAATTGGTCAGGGGTATGTGCGAAAACGTCATCATATTGTTTAAGTAAAGACTTAAGCTTGACCTGTTGGTCATCAGTCAGCCCAGTTGTAGGGGTATCAAGTGGGTCATGAGGATCAACATCTAATGGGGTAGGCACTTCCCTTTCCGCCTCAGCTTCTATGTCGGATTGAATGAGGTCAAAGGTGGCTATTTCAGAGTCTGTAAGGGTGAAATTCCCAAGGCATGTTCGCCTGTTAATTCTAACCGGTTGGTTGGTTGGGTTAAGTATTCGAATAGGAACACAATTATTATCCCAGACCTTGACGATTTGGGCAGCCCCAATAACATAATATCGTGTGGCTAAAGTGGATTTTGGTTCTACTATCCCTACCCTGTGGGGTGGGAAAGGCTTGTCTAATTGTCCTGGAACAACCACCTCTGTACGAGGGGGAACAATGAAACTAGCTTTCGCATGAATGGGACAGGTCAAAGGAGCCGCCTGGTCAGCGGTGGGTGGTAAGGTCATCCCCTCACAGGCAAATAAATTATCGTTTAACTGTATGGTATGGTTAAATAAATCTAACTTCGCCTTATAATGTTCCAGAAAATCTCGTCCTAGGATGGCATCATATGCTAATGAGTCAATAACTAATGCATCAAAAGGAAAAATCTTCCCATCTATCTCAAAAGGGATGTTCACCTGTCCGAGGACTGGGACGAGTTGCCCGCTGACCGACTTAACCGAAGTTATTTGTGTAGGTAAGGGTGGGTGTTTGGTTGGGGCTGGGAGTTGGTTCCAGGTCCCTGCCCTAATAGCACTGACGTTAGCCCCAGTATCAATTAAAAATGCAAACTCCTGCCCACATATATTTCCTAAAACTGAAATATTATTTGCTGAGGTATTCAATGGTATTGTACTTTGTTCTAGGAGTGAAATAAATGCATCATTGACTGCAGTAGGACCATGTAAATAAGAGGAACTATTATGTATGCAGGAATCTAGAGCGGTGCTGGGACCCAAGGGGTCAGCGGTCGGCTCATGTGAAAGCTTAGGCGCATCTAAGTCATGTAGGTCAGCGGTCTGCTGGTCACAACTAGCATGTGCGCGGTTAGTCGCAGTTAATTCATATTGGTCAGCGGTCGTATTGATAGTTGAAGACTCATGCGTATCAGCGGATTCATAACAAACAGTTGACAATGTATTATCCTTGTTCTGGTGAATATTGGGTGTTATTGTGTCATCGTGAGTTTCCTGATCGTCAGTCAACTGGCCAGTATCGACCGTCTTATCAGAGTTAAGTCGTTCATCTTTTCCTGTGGGCCTTAATGACTGGTAGGTATTAGTACTAGGTATTATGTCACGATGAGTAATAGCAAACTGTTCGTTTTCTGGTTGACCCGCTGGGTGAATGCGTTGTTTAGTAAAGAACTTAGAAATTCCTTTCTTGATTTTTGAGCATTTGGACTTCAACTTACTGGCTGTACGAACGAACATGCGGGTACTCTTTTTGGTATTATCTGCTATGCGTTTAATCGTTTCTGATTGTAAGGTCGCTGCCGTTGCGATTTCCATGTTAATTTCCCTTCAGGAAACATGTGGTTCTTCGAATAAAATTGGAGTTTGTGGAATAACACTTTCATCATTTAGCGAATCTACAGTTTTAAAGATTAGCGTACGTACGTCCGCGTTCCGTTCGGTGAAAACAGGGTTAGTGGTTACATTCACTGGCTTAACAACAAGGTTAGGCTTAGCCGTTGTAACATTTGAATGAAATTCACGTTCTTCAATTCTGGGTCTTTTATTGTCTCTAGTAGTGTTTTTGTTTTGAATGATTGGTATCTCAGTTGGTGCGAAACTTTCGCTTGGTTTGTTTTGGTCGATGGATATCTCAATTGGTGCGAAACTTTCGCTTGCGGAATAAACGTGAACCTTCTGAGGTTCAGAAAATGAAACGTTTCCTATAATTGCGCTACCTGGCGCGTCATGACTGTTATAGTCGCATTCTAAAAAATCTTTTGTACTCTCCTGTGGAGGTTTATTGATTTCCGCGTTCAAATTTTGTGGACCTGAATATGGCACAAAATTATCATCTAGTGTAGAAACTAGGTTATCTTTATCGACTTGAAAAGAGGCTATGCTCCGTGGAACACTCATAAAATCTATGGTGTTTATCTCTGAACTACCAGAAACAGAATTTTCGCTTAAAGAACTCTGAATTTCGTCATCAAAATGAACTGTGCGTTGTTTAAGGTTAGGTGTTAAAGCTGTAGGCGATGTGTTATGTTCTGAATTAGCGCGCGTTGAGTGCTGAGATTTATAAATATTTTCCTTTTCTTGTTTTTTACGTAACGCCATTTGTTCTGATCTAACTGCGAAAGATGTCGGCGTGTTCGTAGGGGTTAGTTCATTCGCGGTTATTTTGGGTCTGCTCGGGACAACAGACTCATGTGTTAGTGGTTCAGTTTGATTTGTTAGCGGCAGTGTAACTTGCGAATTATCATGTGGTAGATTATCATTTGCAGTGGTATTAGAACATATATCTAATGAACGATTCGGAGAAAAAGTAACCTGCTCGTTTACGAAAGAATCATTAGCTAATTCGATCTCACTAACGTCCCGATCAAGGGAGATCGAATTTAGTTTAAAGCTGGCTGGTTTGATGGGTTTGAAACGCGTTGTTGATAACCCCCCGAATTTGCATTTGCGTTATATCTGGCGTTATAAGGTCTGTTTTGCGGTGGAATTCTAGGATCCCTGTTTCTTTGGTCAAATTGTCGTTTCCGACAAACAAAAGCAACGTGGCCAGTTTTCCTACAATAATTGCAAATAGGTTGGCCTTGAAAAGATCGCCTTGGCCGGTAATCTGTCCCGTTAGTTTCCTGATTCCTAGCCCTACGCAATTCCTGGCGAACTTGTTCCGATACAATCTGAGCTATGTCTTCCCTCCCCAGGGGTTTATCACGGCGAAATTGAGTTTCTGCGGTGCTAGTTAATGGCTGTGAATTATAGGCAGCTACGCTTGGCGGTTGAGCGAAAGCAGTAGGTTGCAATTTAGCGAGCGCTGCTAATACCTCATCAGTTCTGTCCGCGACCTTAGGACTTGGTAAAGCCTCTTTGAGCCGCGCTGCTATCTCGGCCTCAGAAAAAGAACTTGGGCGCTGTAATATGACATGATTCTTAATGTCGGGTTTTAACCCTTGAATAAAATAATTCACACATTCAGTTTGTGGTAAATCTATACGCTGAGCGAGGCGTCGGATCGCAGCGGCAAATTCAGTGACAGTTTCTGTAGGAAGCTGTTTTCTAGCGCTTAATTGCTGACGTAGTAACCATACATCTGATTCCGTATGAAATTGTTTAATAAGTTCCGCAGAAAGTTGATCAAAAGTGAGATCGGGTAAATTCGGAAGTGAGTTTACCCAGGCGCTCGCGTTTCCTGTCAACAAAAGCGGTAAAATTTCTGCTTTGCGCGTGTTCGAGAACTTATAAAAATTAGCCGCTCTATTGAACTGTGCTATGAACTCCTTTACATCGTCCTGAGGGCTGGCAGAAAACTTAGGCATTGATATGGCATGAGCGCCTGAAAACGATGGCGTGAGATGAGACTTCTCTAATGATTTGGTCAAAGCATTCATGTTTGTTTGCCATTGTTCAGAAAATAATTTATTTTGTTCTGCAAGGTATTTTGCGAGATCTTCGTTACTCAATGACATGTTATCAGAAATTTCTAACTCTGATTTTCTCGTATCAACGCTATCTGAAAGACAAGACGTAGGGATTTCTAAGTCTCCGCTGTGATCAGATTGTGCCGTGCTATTTTCAATTTCAGAAAATAAGTTTGGTGTCGGCAAAGACAATTGAAAATCTAGCGGTAAAGGAGCAAAAGATGGTTTATTACACGTGCCGTCACAAAATTCACTCGATTTCTTTTTTGTTAGCTGTTTAGCTGGTTTTCCTAGCAATTTCGCTTTGCTTCTAGTCAACAGTTTGGCGTGTTTGTGAAATCAATCAGTATAAGAAACGAGCAAAAGTATCACTGGTGAAATGCATCAAAATCCTGTTCGCACCTCTCTTAACACAATAGAAATAACTGCTTTGTTTATAAAGCGCGTGTGTCAGGGAAAACCCAGGAAGTTGAAACTGGACATCAAGATCGTAAAAGAAAATCGAAATCAATGTGAACAGATACTTTCGCCACTCGACAACAGTGCTTATCGCGGTAGCGCGATTCGCTAAGCGTTGTCGCTACGTTAATTCGAGGTTAACTGATTAATGGCTTGATTTCATGTTATTACCCTTGACCCTCACACAGTTCATAAGTATGGTAAAAGTCACTCACGGTTAGAAGCTTGTTGTGCGGGAAGTATCGAAGATCAAGCCACGGATTCTCCACCAGAAATCTGTCACCAAACAGATTTTAAGTTCAGATTTTAATGCGTCTTCTGTGAGTAAATGCGTCTTCTGCTAGTACAATTCTCTCTTTCTTGTTCATCAAAGCCGCTTCTATTTATGCTTACATTACATATGCATGAATTCGATCGGTTAACACTAAAAATCAACAACATTATTTAGGTCTTATTAGGTAGTTTCAGCTGTTCAAGGTCCATGAGATAAAAGAATCTTAAATGAGGCTAGTTATATTTACTTGTGCAAAATTCTGTACTTCAAGGAATAACTCACATAAGGAATTCTTAAACAACAAAGTAAACGGTCCTATAGGAAGATGTCAACTTTTCCAAAGTTGCCATCAAAAGAAAGTTAAGTTCTGAATTATGAAAAGCACCGTTTTAAGACTTTGAGTTCACGAATTGAGAACAAAGAACTTAGAAGGTGTTGAAAACATGGAGGAAAGCTAGGTTTTAATAGTGTACAGAAAATATATTAGTATGCGCATTTTCGTCAAGAAGTGCGAGTGTTTCGCGGGTAAAAATAAATAGTTCGTTAAATTTTTATTGAAAGGAAATTGCTTGTTTAGAAAGCTTGTCATCTTACGCAAATTGCTAAATTAAAATAAATCATTTCTTTAGAAAACTTGAACAGCTGAAACTCACTCTGAAATTAAGAAAAGATTGTTTAAGAAATTACAACTTGAAATTACAATTCAGGAAACTCTACTTTCACAATGCTCAACAAGAAATCACTGAAGTTCGACGCTTTAAATTATTTAAACAGATTATCTAAATCCCTAAGTTTATTTCATTATTTCAAAATCCCAAAATCAGTAAATATGAATAAATGCGGATAAATATGAGTGAATAAAAGGAAATACGAGGTGCTGCCAAATAAGAACTGGATCTCTGATGTTTGATGAACCCAGCGTTGCTGTTTGTTTAGTTGTCTTTCATTTGCGAGCAATTATGTTTTCAGAGATGTCAGTTCTTCTTGGCGGCACCCGTTGAATAAAATATTCTTTAACGGAAATATATATCGAAAAAACCCCTAAATAAAATGCCAAGTGGCTAACCCTAAAATAGCTTAAAATATGCTCTTACATTAAGAAGCCAAAATACATCTTTATTTCAGTGAAATTCCAAAAATAAGAATCCAGTTTTGTTTAAAATTATTCTACTAGTGCTCTAAGAGTAAAAATAATTGTCTTGGGCTGCAGATGGCCAGGATGGAAATGGATTACATCTAAAAAAAATTGGGCTAATTTTTTCAAGTTTATCGCGTGTGTCTTGAAAACTCGCTAAAACTCTGATTATGGTTTATTTTCTCTACTAAAATTCACTTGATATCTTCCTGTTAGTGTTCTTTAAGCATTTCGTGTACAACAAAGGTACTTAGTTTTAATTTGGGGCAGTTTTGACCCGATTAGATTAGTTACGTTACACGATGTACACCGTTACAACACCAGAAATGCACAGGATTTCCGTTTGCCTGCCGTCAAATCCAACTGGGGCAAGCAACGGCTATCTTATCATGCCATTAAAGACTGGAACTCTCAAGCCTTATATGTAAGAAACAGTACTACTAGCGCTTCTTTTAAAAATAACTTTTACAACAACTGTTTTACCCCGTAACACGTTTGGCCTCGACTTTAAATTTATATTTATTAATTTATGTGTTTAGTTAATTGATTATATTTTGTAGGACCTCTTTGAAAATCATGTAATGAAAGGGCATCCTATTAAAATATTAGTTAATATAATAAATACAATAAAACCTCAAAATCACCATGACATAGCTCCTTGAAGTGCGCGTTTTCTTCCTTGTAAACAGAAAAAAAGCGCCAGAGCAGAGGAATACATTCGCATGATCAAAGAACGTCTTCCTGAAGCCGTCCAACAATGCATCCATGCGGCCGCTGGAGAACATGAGCCTGCAGTACAGAGGGCTCTGTTGAGGGTGAGTGACCGCTTAAGGCTGGTTCTCATATAATCGTCCCGGTCGTCCCGGTCGTCCGAGTCGTTTCAAAAGTTTTTTGCAAACGACTCAGACGATCGGGACGACTCAAGCGATTTGGGTTCTCATATGATCGTCCTGGTCGTCTCGAACGTCAATAGCGCAGTCGTAAACTGTGTCCGACAACATGTTTTGGGCAATAATACTGCATTCTGGGGTAGATTTGGGTCGCTTCGATCGCCTCAGTCGTCCCGGTCGCCTGAGAGTAGTTCTCATATGATCGTCCCCGATTATTCTCAATCGTCCCAGTCGTCCGGATAGAACACAGTTCTATCCAAGCGACCGCGATCGTCCCAGTCGTCCGGGTCGTTGGCGATCGTCCCGGGTCGTCTCGGAAGTGTTCTCATATAATCGTCCCGGTCGTCCGTGCACTTTTTGAAACGACTCGGACGACCGGGACGATTATATGAGAACCAGCCTTTAGGCTAGGTTTGCACTAGAGCAAAAGGTTAAGGATTCATTGCAAATCCGTTGACTTTTGGCACCGGACTCATTTTCCCGGTTACGCACAGAAGGGTGTGTACCCTGATTGCACCACAAATCCAACACTTTGAATCCAGAGTTCAACTTTGAATCCGAATACTTTTGAATCCGGAACGTGTAATTGTGTAAACTGTTTCTTTTCTCCTGACAAATTTGGATAATTTCTACGACTTTCGCGTTCTCCGATTCGATCAAATAGTTATTGTTTAATTCTTACCGCACACCTTTCGTGTGTACGGTTTTGTACTTAATTTTGTATATTGGTTAACTAATTTCTTGACGAATAAACGAAAAAAACATCTGCATGGGTGTGCATCTAATATCGGCTTATTGAGCATTATTATTACATATATCAAAATTGAAATTCTTGTTTCGTGTCCCTATACATTTCCAATAGAAGTATTGGGAAGAAATTGTTTGGATATGACAAGGAGAAATTTGATGCTGATCACTCTTAGAGCTTAAAGGGTTAAGGCGCAACCACTTATCTCCGGATTCATAAGCAGTGTAAAATATTTAGGAATCCGAATACCGTGTAATTTAAATCACTTGACAAATCAGAATACTTTGTATGGGACTAATTCGATGACGTTTGCTCGTAGTGAAAACTTAGCCTTAATGGTAACCTGTTAATCCTAGATTTGTAGGTTTTCGATTCCCAACAACAAAATAGAAGATTTTGTAGCTTTTGTATAGCTCCTCTCCCTCCCTGACTTCTCTTGACGTAAACGGCGGCTGTACACAAGTGAGCGATTTTCTTGGAATCTATTTCCCTTCTCAATCAATGCTCCCTATATTGACGGTGTTTCTGCAAAAAAGCAAAATCGAGAGCTGTTAATTAACAGTGAATTTCATTTTTCTTCTCCAGGCCGCATCTTTTGGCAAGAGCTTCCTAAGTGATATGCCTCCGCAAGCGTTTGTGTCAATGTGCCAGAATCTCCGAGTGTTAAACGCTGTAAGGGACTATACGGTTGGCGTGCCTCTTACATACGGACAGTATCCTTTCACTTAGAGTTGCAAGGGTGTTCTTTGCTGTTGGGGTACTCCAGGCCAATTTTTAACAAGGAAAATCTCTAACGCTAGGAACATTAATTTGTCGATTTTGGCTATCAGTGCACAAATGAAGTGAGTGCTGTATAACGTACTGTGTAATTCAGTATGATGGTGATGACTTTATTTCTGTGTCAAGATAAAAAAGACTAGCTGAAGAAAAAAATTCCTTCTACTAATAGGGGACACAAAAAAGTTAATAAAAATAAATATAAGATATTTACATTATAAAAAGCTATAAAATTGATAAAATATAAGCATATTTACAAATATAATAATTTGAAATAATTAAAAATCACAAAGGAAGCAATTGCAACGCTCATAATTTAGGAATCTGCTAAAATCGCGTTTACGGATTATTTTCTTAAAAGTCTTAAGTATGGAAGCATTTGTAACCTGAGCTAAGTTCAATTCAACCGCAATGGAATGACCGACAACTATCTTTCATTGGATGGTTGTTGTCTCAACGAAGGACACACTCAGGGAGAAAAAGAATCGAGGTTTTCAATATGTGTTGAAGGAGATCACGATTTGTGACGGGTTAAAAGAAAACTCGGGCAAATCACTGCTTTGTCGCATGCGTTTTCCCGCGCTTGGCGCCGGCTACATGTATTTTCTACGAGTTCTGACTGGTTCATTGGATTATCTGTGTCTGTTGTGATTGGTTCATTGGATTGTCTGTGCCTGTTGTGATTGGTTCATTGGATTGTCTGTGCCTGTTGTGATTGGTTCATTGGATTGACTGTGTCTGTTGTGATTCGCCAGAGTAATAAAGGGCCGATAACATGGCGAATTTCAGCCCGGTTGGGCGGACTAAGATTTCAGCCCAGTTTGTTGAACAAATCGTCTTAAAACGACGTTTGCGATTACATGAAGAAAGTTGTAGTCCGGGCTGAAAAGCGAGGTCACCTAGATAGAAAAGTGCACTTAGGCATGCGCAATGATTTGTTTTCAAAGAAACAAGAAAGCGGCGTGGGCTGTCAGCCCCGGCTGAATTTCGTCATGTAATCGCAACAAAATTCCAGCCTGCCTACGGGGCTGAAATTCGCAATATGAATCGTCCCCTAACTTTGGTTTTATTTTTACGACAGTCATCTGAAAATAACTCAATAGCTCATCTCATGCCCTTGTTTTGGGTGCCTTTGGTATTTGTTTGTTGGTTGTTGAAACTAAAGACCTTGACGATCTTTTCAGATTGGAAAAACTAACCATGACAACCCTCATCGATAGGTGGGTTCTGTGTTTTAAGTATGACTAACAAATCAATACCCAGCTTACTCTACCACCATCTCCCAAACGTTTATGCCAGAATTTAAATTATTGGCTACATGTAAAACAAGCGAGAAAAAGAAAACAGGACCCAAAAATTGAGTAGTGCTGTAGCTCTTCCAAACCGGATTACTGAACTGAAATTGTAATATGTTGGTTTGTTTGTTAGTGCACGTTTTATTGACCGTATACCGGAATACGAATACACATAGTGGTGTGACAAAATTGCTCATGTAGAGATTTTGAAGTCGCTGGAAAACTAATACTGTTATAATGTGTTTAAACATGCTTGTTGAAAATATGCACGCGTTATAATGTGATTAAATATGCATGTTCAAATATGCTTCAGTAATGTTAGCATTTTGTTCTTGAGATGTGAGTTACGCGTGAGTCGCTGACGACATGTATTAAAATGTGTTCGTTTTCTACACTGAGTTTCGTGTTATTACAAATACATCCTATTTTAAGCTTGTTTTAGCAGGTTTATATTGCAAATGTGCTTGAACAGAGAATTTTACAGAGACTATTTCTTTTATTCTTATTCCGGAATACGGTCAGTGGAACGCGCCATTGGGAAAGGTAGAGTCTACCTTCTATAGCCCAGAAGGAGGTCGGACACTTATTGAGAATTATATAACGTAATGTCGACACTTAGAATTGTATTTTCAATAAATTTTTAAGTGTAAAAAAAAATTCTAAAATCTCCACTCATGATTGAACCTGTGACCTCAGCTAGGCTTAGGTTTACATAGCCTACCGTACCACTGTTCCACCTAGATTCTCGTGTTGCTTAGTCCTAAATTTAACTATATAAACTGCTAACCCCAACCTCAACTGAAAGCTAACCAGTTACTCCGTTATATAAGTCTTAATAAGGTGTCCGACGTCCTTCTGGACGGTATGATTTGGTCTTGACCTTGCATCAGTGCGAGAAGTTGTGTGCTTAGCAACCTGGCCTGGCCCTGAGTGAAAACAAGGCTGGAAATGACTTCTTTTTTTTTAAATGCAAATCTTCCTACGTTTCCTATGTAAATTATGCTGAACAAAAACTAGTTAGCATAAGAACGTAATGAATTACATATTGAAAATAGGAAGGTTTGTATAAAACCAAGGTTAGCAACAGCCTTGCTTTCACTCAAGGGGCAGGCTTCCAAGCAGACAAGTATAAATTTCTACCTCTCAGTTGTCGAGTTTTTTTCCGTTCTCCTGCCACTAATACACCTTATTCATAAATGGCGGCCGATTTATTATTCTTTTGTATTTATTTTAATTAGCCTCACTGGCCTCGTTAGCATGTGCAAAATTCAAAAGAACTTATACTCTAAAATGAGGCTAGTGAGGCTTATTAACATAAATATGAAAGAATCACGAATCGGTCGCCATTTATGAATAAGGTGTATTAAGTGTTTATTTTCTGTTTGTTTTCTCCTTGTAGACTGGTTCTTAGGCGACACTACTGTTTAGCCATAAAAATCTGTGATTACCTCAAGATTCCCAAGGGGGAGGGTGCCAGTCGCATCCTAGGACACTGGGCCTGCTATAAAGTGAGTATGGTCAGTGGGCATGCACTAAGGTAAAAAACGGTGCCTGCAGTTTGCAGTGCCAGCCTTCTTTTTGGAGAGTCTCATAAAAACATCATTAGTATAGAAAGCAACAGAGATTTGTTAACAAGGACAGCTGAAGAATTCAGATTCCCTTTGCAGCACCGAAATTCAGTCGGAAAATTCCCGAAAACGTTCCGAAGGTCATACAACGCCCTACACAATTCCGAACATTTCCATATACTCTTTTAGGCCAGGGTTTTAATATATCAGTCTCATGAAAACATCAACAGTAAGGAACAGAGAGTTGTTACCAGACTTGTTATTTCCTTCGCAACCCCTAAATTCAGTCAGGAAATTGTCGAAAACGTTCCGAAGGTCATACGGTGTACTATAAAATTCCGAACATTTCCGAAGGCTCTAATGATAACCAAAGACTTCTAAAGATCGAAGAACATTCCCAAACTTTAATTAAGCTTCGAAGATGGTTTGTGTTTATCTCAAGCAAATCTCCTATCTAAGCCAATCATTGCTCTTGTACTATTTCGGTCAATTTATTTCAATTCATTCATTGTTCAATACTTTATTTTATCTCGTTTAAACAGGTTCAGCAGGCTAATGTTGATGACGAAGAGATCGCTCGCGCCATCAACTCGAAGCTCGGTGAGACTCCTGGGATATCATATTCAGAGATTGCTTCGAAGGCAGTTGACTGTGGAAGAACACAACTGGCTATCAAGGTCAGAGATGATCCGATCGCAAAATGTCATAGTTCAAAAGAATATTAATTCCACCAGCGTACTAAACAAAACCGCAGGAAAATACTGCTGAGTAGCTTTAATTTGAATGGTCACATTTTTTAATTTCATCCACAGACTCAAAAGTGAATGGCGTTGTACAGCATAATAAACAGTACTACAGGAAAGTACTGCTCAATAGCTTTCATTTGAATGGTCACACTTTAGGATTTCATCCACAGACTCAAAAGTAAGAACCACCTTGTACAACATAATAAACAGTACCACAGGAAAGTACTGCTCATTAGCTTTCATTTGAATGGTCACACTTTAGGATTTCATCCACAGACTCAAAAATTAGATCCACCTTGTACAGTACAATAAACAGTACCACAGGAAAGTACTGCTCATTAGCTTTCATTTGAATGGTCACACTTTAGGATTTCATCCAAAGCATCAAAAGTTAAAACCTCCTTGTACAGCATAAAAAACAGCAACCCAGGAATGTACTGCTCAATCGCTTTCATAAGAATGGTCACACTTGAGGATTTCGTCCATGACGTTCCTCGTCTGCTTTTGCGTTATGGTCTGTTTCGTAAAACTCACGTCATGCGGTGTTTTTTGTTTATTTGGAAGCTTTTGGACTATGAAGCAAAGGCCGCTGACCAAGTTCCACTGCTCATGCGCATCAAAAACGATGAACTGGCACTCAAGAAAGCCATTTTGAGTGGAGACACAGATCTAGGTAAGCAATGAGCATGCGTGATGTTTAACTGGTTTCTCTCCGTCCAATTCCCGGGCATTAGCATTCTGTGAAAAAGTGGTAAATGCCCTGTTCGGGCAAATAGTTTTGTTCAATTTTTTGATTAATTGAAGATTCTTTCGTGTATTATTTACTTTGCATAACTTGCCGTAATGTCATATTTACATGGTGTTCTCATATACAGCTATTTCAATTAACGTTGTCGGATGAAAAATTCGAAAAGCCAAGACTGCAAAGTAGTATGGGATTTTTATGTAATGGCTGTTAACCTAACCCATACTACCTTGCGGTCTTGGCTTTAAGCTTTCATCGGACAACGTTAATTGAACTGAATAGCTGTGTACTAACTGTCAAACTACAAAATATACGTTTGAAAATGAAGACGTGTAGCTGTCGAAACGTCGGGTTATTCTCGCATATATTCCTTTCAAAATGTTTTTCGAAATCTTCTTCAGGGTCCATATCTGTGGTCTAAATTATCTCGTGCAAATAAACGTAGTGATAACTTGAATATTTTTATCAGAAATATAAGATGTAGAGACTTAGCAAACGTGTTTCTAAACAGTTGTGAAAATTGTCATTTTTTAAGTTCATAGGAAATAGGTTTTAATAAGTATTCATTTGCAATTAACTCAAGGTAATTTTAATATGTATATATTTATTAGCCTTTTAAGTATTTTAAATATGTATATGTTTTTGTTTTTTATCTTCTTCGTATTTTTATTACAGTATGCCCAATAGTCCTTTTTACAGTTGTGTGCTTGGTAACCTTGCCTTTAAGTGGAAGCGAGGCTGCAGGTGACAACCTCTCTGCCTTTCATATGTTAATAATACTTTTCTCATGCTAACTAGCTAAATTTACATCTGAAAAGCTCCAAGGTCTGTATCAAAGCAAGGTCACCTGCAGCCTCGCTTCCACTCAAAGGCAAGGTTACCAAGCACACAACTGTAAAAAAGACTATTGGCTACTAAGCTAAATACTTTAGACACTATATTCAATGTTTTGTTGCCCTAGCTGTTATATCGTGTTTTCGTAATTATGGTCGTTAGCTTGCTTTAAGGCGATGTTACACGGGACGATTCGAAACGACTATTTTTAGCGCAACAAAATTAACGACAGGTATGTTCCACGAAACAACTTGGGTTAAATTCGTGTTTTTGCGTTGCAAGTTTTTGAAGCTGATTCAAAAACTTCGGAACGCAAAAATTGCGAAGATAATCGTCCGCGCACCCATGTTGTCCCGTGCAACATCACCTTTAAGCGTCATTTATTAGTTCAAATAAGAAAAGAACATCGACCAAGGTGATGAAAACAAAGAAATATTAATTAAAGAGACAGAATAAAGGTTAAAAAAGTCAAAATTCCAGAAGAATGGAAATTTTGATTTCTTGACCGCCTGTCACGAAATCAAATTTGATGAACTGTAATCCACTTCAATCCTTGCAATCCTGCACTTTATCTCCAAACTACTGCTTCTGTTTTGCTCTGTAGTAGCTTTTTATCCAATAAAGTGGCATTTGCCGGCGTTTGGTGGCATTTGGTGGCATTTGGCGATGTAACATGGAATAAAAGAGAAATTTTGACATTTCGGCGGTGCAGTGCCCAGGCCTTCCCGCCCAACGCCTGAGCATTAGCATAAGGTGGAAAAAGAAATTGGCGAATTGC
>JAJGOT010000054.1:1440000-1452500 GCA_022457155.1 Cladopsammia gracilis
TCACCTATTTTTAGTATCACTTTGAAAAGCCAAAAAAAACATATTTGTTTCAATGGAAACCTTAAAATAACAGTCCTGTTTTGTAAACAAATACTCTACCAGTGCACAGAAACTAGTATTCATTATCTTTGGCTGCGGATGCCCAGGATGGAAATGGATTGCAACTTGAAAAAATTGAAGTTCCTTCCAAGTGTCATGGAAAAATCGCAAAAAAAACTTATGGTTTCTTCTTCCTTGAAGAAATCACTTGATATTATTTATATTTTGACAAAAACACGCAAAATCTGCGTGACAATGCCGCTCTAACTACCACATTTCTATGACTGGCGATGTTTGTATTAAAAAGCTCCATTGAAATACAAAACAAAGTCTCGTCTTTATTCGTCAGAAAACTTTATCTTCTGATTGTTTTAATTTAGACTGTAGAATCCAAGATAAAAACTTTGTCCAAAGCACAGATGTCCTACCAGCAAGGAAGCTTCCAGTTTTATGCCAAGGTATGTGGATTGTACTTTTCCTTCCTTGCGTATTCAAAGTTCTAAAATCTTAACAACTTATTCTGAAGGGCTTTTCTTTTAACTGGTTCTTCATATAACCAATTGTAATGGTCGTGCGAAGTTTCGTGTCCATGCATTACATTGCTTTGGATATGTAGAGCTCATTATTTAAACGAAGTTGAGACAGAAACCGCGATCTAAACCGATTTCAATTTCGCTAATCTTGATATTTAAACGTTGTTTGCTGTAAATTCTGTGAACAGGGCATATAGCACACACTAGAATCTACTTAATTTAATCTACTTAAAATGACTAATTTGTAGACAGACTTGGAGGTCCGTTAAGGTGATTCCCTAGAAATAAAAGTTGACATAAGATTTTCTTTAAACTTTCCATGATTGTTTCCCACAATATAGTGATCCGAAATCTGCAATAAAAAATATAGGTAACCAAGCTCGTTTAGGAGATATAATTGTCTCAAGTTATCCCTTAAATCCTTGCAACTGCACTAATCAAGCGCACGTTTATTCCATTAGCTCACACTACGTTTCGCAGAGACAGGAAGCACAGCTTTAAAGTAATTCTTGAAATAACAAAATAGATGTAATGTATTAACCAAACGGAAAAATTTGATGTTTGTTTTATGGCACAGGCACACGTCCTGAAAAGGTACTAACTACAAATATTCGTCGGGTGCGTGATCCCGAGGATAGAATTTTGTGTCCACGAGCGATGGCTACGTATGCTTTTTTCGCGATAACTTTTTTTCCTGACATGATTTTTTTAAACGTTTTACAGCACAAAGATGAGGACTAAAATAAGGAAATTATGCAAAAAAAAAAAAAGATAGGTCACCAAGCTCGTTTAGAAGAAAATAACCGCTTATTTACTAAGAGAACTGAATCCTCAAAGGAAAACCTATTGCTTTGGAGTGCGCGCGCGCTCGTGCACGCGCAAATGACGCAAGATATTATGCGCAGTAGGGGTGCGCAATGCAATACTAAGGAATCACCTTAATTGCCTTAAACCGCGGTCTAAGTTAGGCTTAGTTTAAATAACCGGCCCATAGCATTTTAAAATTGTTGGCGCTGCGTTTGAGCTTCTCCGGGTGTGCGAAACAAAAAGAATTATTTTTCACTGAGTTTGGATTTTCCCAAAGCTATTTTAAGAATTTCTTAAAAATGCGAATTCGGCCGCCATGTTGGTGTACCAAAGTGGTATATTAAAATGGCGGTCGCATACACAAAGGCGCAAATTTCTATTTTTCAAAATATTCTTTCCCCGTAACTCGGTTGTTTAAGATCATCTGGTTTCAAGATTTTGCCAAGTCGTTTCGTTTGGCCTTCTCTGCAACGTCTTTCCTCTGGTGTTGTCTCAGAGCCAGAAAAATAAACTGTTTACACAGGATGACTTGAAAATGATCAATAGCTCAATCAATAGCTCAATGGTAGAGCTTCTAACTAGTACCATGGATTCGACTCCCGTTGGAAGCGCTCGAATTATTCCTCTCCGAGTATCTGTTTCAACTTGAGAGTATGTATTCATTTATGCAAGCCGTTTCGCTCGCCATTTTATCCCAGCATGTTATCCCCTCTTTATTTTCATTCTACAGGCAACAGAAGAGCAAATAAAACTGATGGAATATCAGGGCAAATTGGAAGAAAAGTACAGAAAAACATTTATGGATCTTTCGTTGAGTGACACTATCTACCAGGTAATATGAAAACCGTATAGTGTGGAGTCCAAAAGTGTGAGCAGTTTCAATTAATTCGCATTCTTTCCTACAATTTTCCAAGCAAATTACCCGAAATTAGATGCGTATTCTTTCGTGCACTAGTCAATAAGAATTCAGAAGTCGAAAAGATTAAACCTTCCCGGGAATTGCGGTTTCAGATATGTCATGCCCTTCCCGGTGAAGTTGTATTTTGAACCCCGTGCCCAGTGCCGGCCGAGGTCAAAAGTGGCGTGTTTGTCGACTCTGGCATAAATGGCGCCATTTTTGAATTGTTGTTTGTTGTTTTTGATGGGCTACTACTGCAAAGACCCAAGGTATTCCAAATTTGACAACAGAATAAGGGATCTGAAGGATTCAATTTGTGAGCTCCTCGAGGGAAAAAGTAAGTGCACTCTTGATTCGTTAGAAAATTCGAGCCATTTTTGCAGCGGGTTCGATGGTCGAAGTGCAATTCAGGCTTCTTCCTTCTATCTCTTTTATACAATGAAGGGTAAAGGATTTAAAATCAATGCAATTGCGAAAACCACCATAAAAAGACACAAAACAACACGTTTGAATTCTCCTTACGAACTTTTATTGTAAGCTTGGGATTCCTGTGTTTATTCTAGCACAAATACAACCGTAAAAGTGCTATTGTGCACAACTTAACCCTAATCAGCCTGGGCTTTTTTTGAGTTTCTGAGCCTGGGGGGGGGGAGCACATTGTGCCCCCCCATCGTAACTTCAAGAGCATTAAGGCTATGACAATGAAACCTAGATGGTACATAGCACGTCCAAAACTGTCTCCTTTGCGGTCCGCATAATGGAATGATGACGTCATATGACGTAGTTATTAGGTAATTAGTTATGCGGCCGCCATCTTGGATCCGCCATCTTGGAATTCTGAATTTTTTTCAAAACCTCTTAAAAACCGTCCAAATTCACCCAAAATTAATAAAAACCAATAAATAAACGCTAAATGACGTAACAATATAAAAGTTACACCAATAAACATTGTTTTTCTTCATTCAAAGGTATAAATATGCAAATTTCAAAAAACATGGCTGCCAAAATCTTGTTGCCATGGAAACATCAAGTCACGTGATCATGAAATTGTTGCCAGATAAATTTTAGGAAAAGTCACAAAGTTTGATGGCGTTTGCATACATATTAAGGAAGTTATGAATGTTGAAAGTTAGCGCGGGCACTTTGTGCCCCCTCCCCCCCCCCCCCCCCCCCCCAGGCCGAATAGGGTTAACGTAAACTAAACCGGCAGAGAAATAAACTGAATAAATACTTGTGTAAATACCAATAGTAGAATTACTTGGGCGAATAGGTGACTAATATTCGTTTCAAAATATCAATGAGAATTGATACCAATCGACGGCCATGGATGACAATCGATACCAATCGGTGTCAATTAACTAACAACTAGCAGTAATCGCAGATTAAAAGAGTGCGTTCGATATGTACATTAGCAGCCGATGTACGAAATATGTTGTTCCCTCAAATAGTGGATGCACAGGTAGGCAAAGCTCTAAATGAAGAGTTTGGAACATTACAGAATGCACCTCTCAGTACATAATAAGCCTTTTTTCTGCGCAATGTTTTTTTTAATAGTTTCAGAACTTTAAGGACAGGAATTCGAGATGGTTCTCTGTCTCTTTTCCTCTTTAAATTAGTTTTTTTCAAGGCCTCGGTTTTGTCAGAGTTGTCAGAAATGTTTGGTACAGAACAATAACTGCTCTCATTGCATTTTGAAAGTAAAAATTTAGTATTGTTACTTTTATTTGTCTTAAAATAATTACATCTCCAGAAATTATTCATCAAAGCGTGAACAAAAGTTTGTGCATGACCCAAGGTATCAAATATCAAAGTATGAATGGTATTATTCATTAAAGGAGTTTGTGTGAAGGTATCATTCATCAAAGCTTGAACAAGAGTTTGTGTACGACCCACAGCATTAAATTTGCCAGTGATATAATTGATTGGACTAATTTCGCACGCCTGAACTGGTCTGATCTGGTCAGCAATTGGCAACCGTTGATTTGTGTTGTGATCACAAGTCATGACCACGTGGAGCAAAAATGGCCGCCGAGCTGCAAAACTCGGTGAGATAATTGTTTCGAGACGAAAAGCAAGGTTTATTTGCCGTCGCCGAGCAAAATAACTCGGTGGGTTATATAGTTCATGACCGCAAATCACGGTCATATGACTCAATGGCCGTTGGGTATAACAACTGCTCAGATTGTGGCGAATCTTCATCCAGGGCGATGCAGCGACATCGAACTTTGGCGTCGTACACGCTGGCGTCGTACACACTTTTCTCAGGCTTTGATAAATGCAACCTAAAATATTTTTTAATAACATGTTCTCCTATTTATAAGGAATATTCAATGTTACTTACCGGTCGAACTCACGCTAAGGAATCCACACGCACTGTCGGGCACTGAACGGAGGGAAGATCACGAACAGTACCGTCGGGAAGCAGAGAAGAAAGAGGAAGGTTGCAGTCACATGCAACGCGAATACGAGACTGGGTTAATCACATGGGCTAGTCACATGGTATGTGAAAACGAGACTGCGCAGGAGTCGCTGGAGTCACATGCAACGCGAAACCGAGACTGGGCTGTTCGCGAAAACGAGACAGCCCCTGCAAAAAAAGAGGGGGGGCCATTTGGCTCTCCTCCATCCACGGAAAATTCTCAAAAATTCGTGGCTGGTAAGACACAGGAAACCCAACACCAGCACAGATTAGGATGGCGTTCTGTCGAACGCAATTACCGATTGATCGATTGATTTCCGATCATCGATTTTCATCGATTGGTCAGCCCGGGCTTTCTTTTAGCAATTTCGTCGCCCGGTCGAACGTTTACCGTTTATTACAGTAGGTAAGCCCTTGTCGAGTTGCCAAAATTCGATCCTGAACATGTTGGATTTCGGTGTTACTTTCGTAGCCTACAACGCTAAAGTTCAGCTGCAGTGGCATCAGAGTTTCATTTTGCGTACGTAACATGTGTTAGAGTTTGCTCGAACTACAATCGCCTTCTGATTGGATAATATAAACGAAAGAATGCGCATTAATAGTGGTCAGACTTTCAGGCGCCGCACTCGCTCGCCGTAAATGGAAACAAAAACGCTAAATTTTTATTCGCATGCTCAAAAGTTTGAACCACGTTGTACAGCGTAATAAACAGTACCACAAGAACTTACTGCTCAATACGTTTCATTTGAATGGTCACACTTTAGGCTTTCGTCTACAGATTTAAAAGTTAGATCCACCTTGTACAGCATAATAAACAGTACCACAGTAAAGTACTGCTCAGTAGCTTTCATTTGAATGGTCACACTTTAGGATTTTATCCACAGACTCAAAAGTTAGAACCAACTTGTACAGCATAATAAACAGCACCCCAGGAAAAAGTACTGCTCAATAGCTTCAATTTGAATTGTCACACTCTAAGATTTCATCATCAGACTCAGAAGTTAGATCATTGTCAATTGACTGATACTGTGAACGAAAAAATTCAAAAATAGCATAATTCAGAATATTTCTCTCAAGATTTTTTCTCTCTATACAGTGCATACTTCAAGGAGATCAGAAAGTGGCTGAACAACTGAAGAAGGAATTCAAAGTTCCAGACAAAAGGTTCATAGAGAGGGGTTTTCATTTTACTGTTGTTAAACCAAAAGCAATGTAATTACTTTGGCCAATCACAACAGACGCTAACAATCCAATGAACCAATCAGAACTCGAAGCAAATGCATGTAACCGCCGCCAAGCGCGGGAAAACGCGTGCGAACAAATCACAATTGGTTTTGGTTTTACTCCTGATTGGTTGAGAAAGTGGCGCGAGACTTTTTAGCCAATCACAAAGCGTGTAGCAATCACGAAGTTACTTTCGACACTCAACTGAAAACTACTCTATCATTGTTATTGTGCTGTTAATCATTCCTCTTCCCCAAAAATTGTTATTTTTGCACACTTTAAAGGTAATGTTTTGTTGTTCGCTTTTAATCCAATATTACTTTACAGAATATAAGGGACCGTTCATTATTTATGTGGGGTGGCGAATGGTAAATCCGAGACTCGCCGAGACGCCGAGACCCTTGTTTCAAAATCCGAGACCGCGACCGCAGCTAAGTTATATCCGATTCACCTATCAAACAACAAACAAGGATAAAGAATGAGAATGCTTGACAAAAGTATCCGAGACTCCGAGACCTTGAGGAAAAAAATCATCGGAGACTCCGAGACAGAAAAAGCGCCAGGCAAACGAGACTTTGAGACTTAAAACAAAAACTGCCGAGATTTCGAGACCGGACCAAAATTTTCCGAGACCCACGATTTTGAAGGTACCATTCGCCACCCCTATTTATGGGAGGGGGGGGATGGGTGAGAAATTAACAAATTTTCCTTTTTTTTTTCATGTCCCCCCCTTTAGTGAATCTGGATTTTTTCAGGTCCCCCCTGTTCTGTTGGGGAAGAATTTCAATACCCCCCCCCCCAGGGGGGAGACATAAACCTGTATAAACCAGACATAAAAGCATGAATAAAACCATAACATAACAGGAAATGAAAAACGTTTAGAATAATTTTCAGTAAATTTATTAATAAATAGTTGTATTACAACTTATGGCATTTTGACTCGTGTGGTTTTCTTTATCGCAGCAATTCAACCACTTGGTCCACTGTGCATTTGAAGAACTAGAGTTAAGACTTTAATAGTTCTTAATTACTATCACAACCAATACTCAGATGGGCTACATGCATATAACGATTTAACCACTTGGTCCACTGTGCATTTGAAGAACTAGAGTTAAGACTTTAATAGTTCTTAATTACTATCACAACCAATACTCAGATGGGCTACATGCATATAACGATTTATTGCAATATACAAAACCACTGCTACTGAGCAACCCAGAAACCGGAAGTGGTGGGTAGGTCGACTCACTTACAGGGATGACAAGAGACGAACTGATAAGTACAAGATACTACTAACAGTTCTTCAACTTCATGTCCATGTAGCAGATAAGGAAAATTCCTTTGGCTAGGGTTACAGATACTAATTACTTTTAACGTCAATCACTAAAACCCTCCAGTTTAATACTGTTACAATCCAGTAATATGTTTAATGGTGGGTTAAAACTTTAAGTAATGTCGTGTAGAATTATGGTAGTACCAAATAAAGAAATTAAAATTATAAATCATGCTCCATGACTGCACCAAAATACTGTGCAAGGCTGTGCTCTTAGAAGAATCATAAAGAGCCCAAAGGTTCCCAGCCATGAAATCTGGGGTGCCCCGCTCTTTTTGGTACACTGTAGTTATGTTTTCGCTTTTTCATTTAAGACATCATCTGTTTAAAATTTCAAGACCCCCCTCCATAACAAAAAAATTTCCCCAGGACCCCCCCCCCCCTTTTGCAGTGGCTAAAATTTCAGGTCCCCCCATTTTCTCACCCATCCCCCCCCCCCTCCCATAAATAATGAACGGTCCCTAAGGAAGATTTACATATTTTCGTGGACGCGGCCGGGGCCTTGGTCTGATTATCGTCTTGTTTTCTTAGACAAGAAACTTTACTTCACATTGTCTCTCTCCACCCAGGTGTATAAATGGGTACCGGCGACAAAATGCGAGGGTAACCCTGTGATAGACTAGCATCCCATGCAGAATCCGAGTAAGGCTCCGGGCGTGTGGGTTCCCTGTGGTTCGTGTTCGCCTTTACCAAACTTGTATAACCCGACGTGAAATAAGGACGCGACAACACGTAGAATAATCTTGACACCAGTGAAATTTGAATGAATTTTTGATTTTGTGTGTCTGTGTGTGTGTGTATGTCATTTCGTCCCTGCGTACTCTTGATGATATGTTGTCTTGTCGTTAGGTTCTACTGGTTAAAAGTAAGATCTCTGGCTGAAAGTCATAATTGGCTGGAACTGGACAAGTTTTCCAGAGCTCGTAAATCTCTAATAGGATACGAGGTGAGTTTATTTTGAGCGTTGCCATGAACTAACTTAGCTTAAGAAGGTTTCTTTAGTCTATTAGTGAGGGCACAGCAGTGCGAATCTCCCCCACCCCATAAAAGGGGGCAGGGTACTTCTCTAAGGAATCTGCTCACAGACTATAGCTAGCCTAACCACTCTGCGTAATGTTTTGTTTGTTCGTGTGCTCCCGCTCTCAAACCATAATACAATTGAACGTCCCTTGGTGACCATGTAACGTAAACAACCACCTATCTTACGCGACCATTTGTCCAAGCCTTCGTGGCAGCCATAAAGGAGGAAAGAAGGTGAATGGGGAAGGAACGCATCGGTGTAATTTTAAGAGTTTTTTATTTTCATCAGTTTTGAAAACCTCAATTTTTTTGCGCAAGTCCATCACTGAACTAACATCTATTTTTTCAGCCATTTTTTGAAGCATGCCTGGAATTCAACAACAGAATCGAAGCAGAGAAATATGTGTCCAGAGTTCTCCCCGAAAACAAAGTGGCGTGTTTTATCAAACTCGGGTAAGTTTATTTGGTACCGTTCAATCGACAATATTCATATTCACAACATTGAACTGGAACTACCTTGCAGTCGAGGCTCATGCGGAACAATCTTTTCACATGCATTCTAATGATATTCCCCCGCATGAACCTTCATTGCAAAGCTGGTTCCATTTCAATACCGAGAAGACGAATATCGTCTATTCGCACACATGGAGACCAAACTATTCCACAGAGGAGTTAACTCGCATATTCCGAACTATGTTCAATTGCGTTTTACCGTCAATGAAGATGTGGCATCGGAGGAAAGCATGTAATAACTAAGACAACGTAGTATATATATATCGCCATAGAGAAGCTTTCAGTTTAGTGTCAAAAGTTGCCTGTGTTTGCTTTGGTTTTGCAGTACTAACTTTTGTTAACGGATAACAAAACTTGGGCCACTTGCAACAAATCAAAAGTAAAACCAAAACCAATCGTGTCTCACTTGACCGCGTTTTCCCGCGCTTGGCGCCGGATACATTTATTTGCTTCAAGTTCTGATTGGTTCATTGGATTGTCTGTGCCAGCTGTTATTGGCTAGAATGATTACTCAGTGTGTTCCGTTCTATTTTGTGGATGAGTTTTCAAGCGAAGGCGAGCCAACTTCGCCGTGGACGCATTTGTGGGTGAATTCGTTAATTTTCTTGTATTTCAGTTTCAACATGAATTAAACATATTTTTATTTCACCATTCCTGATTCCTTGCACTTTATTTCGCAGGAAATACGAAAGTGCTGCGGAGACAGCTTTCGCTCAGAAAAGCGAGGAGGGTTTGGATCTTGTTCTTGGAAAATGCGCAACGTCAAATCGTCCACTGGTCAACCGCATTCAAGAGATGAAGGCTCAACTACGCCAGAAACGATAAAATTTATAAGTACATTAGGATCTGAGTTGCTGGCAAAGGCAAACGTTGACCACTTTTTGAACCTTGGTCCCAGGGAACTGCGTTTCCCTGAGGAGCGGGACCCTGGACACCAGTTGCACCTTCCCTGACTTTGAAGGTAGCTTCTTGTGGGGTTCTTCCTCTGCCGACAATACACCATTTTGCAATTGTGTACTTAGTAACCTGGCGTTTGAGTGAAAGAGAGGGTGGAATTGTCTTTGTTTTGATACAAACCTACCAGTTTTTCAAATGTAAATAATGCTGCACAGAAACTATTAATCGCGTTCGAAGAACGCAATCCTAATTTCGTTTTGGTTGTCCTGTGGTTTATGTGCAGTAAAATTTGAGATTTTTTGGTAGCCGGTCTTCCAAATGGCCGCCCCTATTGTTTTTTTGTTTTTTCAGGGGCTCATTTCCGCCGGAAATTCCTTCGAACGCGTCTCCATAATCTGTGATTACTGCTAGTCATAAAAACAACATGGTTTACATATGAATAGCAGGGAGGGGAGTGAGCACGGAATCATTTCAGTGGCTGGTAAAAAAGAAAGTGATTTCAAAACGAGTCCGAAGTGAACTAGCAAATACTGAACAGGTTAATTAGTTGTTTACTACGAATTTGGGTAGCGTTCCTTCAATTTAAATTCGTACCCTCCTTTTAGGGACAAAGCAATCTTTGACATTATGAATGATGCACGTCCAGGGGAGGACTCTTCATGTATCTGAACTTGGATTTTAATGGAAGCAAATTGTGCGGCAGGGGTAATTTGCAGAACGCCGAACATTGTTCTCACCCACAACAGTAAATAAAAACTAACCAATTTGAATCAGTGCTTAACCCTAAATACTGTGGCACTGATTTACAGTATTTAGGGTTAAGCACTGATTCAAATTGGTTAGCTTTTAGTTACTGTTAAGGGTGAGAACAATGTTCGGCGTTTGGCAAATTACCCCTGCCGCAAATTGTGTTTCATAGAGATACAAAAGTTTGAAGATTAACTTTGCAATGTCGAGATCACAAAAGAACGCCGGGAGAAAAATTTACATTTCAAACGAGTTCACCGTGATAGAAGGTAACAAAAAATACAGTTCAACAAAGGTTTTCATGGAACAGAATTTATTGAATTTCCTTATAAAGGTTACATAAATGATTCTATATTTTACATGTAACTGAATAGAGAATATATCAACAGTTATTTTACGTAACACAAGGTGTAATATCAGTGCTTATTAGACCCAAACAGATAAGAAATAAGGTGTAGGGTATGGCATGAAATTTCCCGGCGGCTTCCAATTTTTTCACCATCCACTAAAACCACCTCAGACACTTATTGAGACTTATAAAATGTAATGTCGACAGTCAATTTTATTTTCAGTAAATGTGTAAGTGTAAAAAAGAAAATCTAAAATACCTACTCAGGATTGAACCCGTGACCCGTTATACAAGTCTCAATAGAGGTTTTGCACGGCAGCCATGTTGCATGGCAGGAACAATGGATTCTTTTCCCTATGGAAAAGAATGTTCTTTCTAATGCAAAACATTTTCATTGTTCCTGCCATGCAACATGGCTGCCGTGCAAAACCTCTAAGGTGTCCGAGGTGGTTTTGGTGTATGTCATCTAATGCTAACCCCAGGGGGTTCTACGCCCGCCCCGTCCCCGCTCGGGGACTGGGGTTGCGCCATCATTTTAGACGGAACAAAAGTAGTGTAGTTTTTTGACGTACTTTTAAACCGCATTAAAACACCGTAAATGTTGATGTGATTTACATTTCTAATGTAGCTGTTCATAGTTTTAAAAGACCAAGTTATACCCCACTTGCTGTGAAATGCCAAAATAAATTCCCTTCAGAGAAATTCAATCTCAAATCGCAAAAATTTGATCACGCGAAATGCAAAAACAAAACGCCTTAAAAATGTCTTGCCATACAATATTACTCCATAATCTTTTCACATGTTAATTGAAATCATTTCATCCATAAGTTGATATAAGATTTTAGAGAAAAATCTGATTCTGATTCTGACGGCAGAACCTGAGCGATCATTACAGTGTTCAAACGATAGAAACTGTAACCAAACGAATAATTTGTTTAAAAGGGGCAATGTCACTTATTTTTACTGTTGCTTTGAAAACTCAAAAAAAAGCATATTTGTATCAGTAGAAGCTTAAAAAAATAATGGTTTAGTCCCGTTACCAAATACTCTACGAATGCACAGAAACTATTATTAGTTGTCCATGGCTGCGGGTGGAAATGGATTGCAACTTGGAAAAATAAAAAAAATTGTTAATGGTTTGTACTTCCTTGGAGAAATCATTTGATATAAGGCGGTTTTCAGTTGAGTCTCGTAAAACCAAAACCAAAGTAATTACTCTGACCAATCACAACAGACGCAGACAATCCAATGAACCAATCAGAACTCTAAGTAAATACATGTTGCCGGCACCTAGCGCGGGAAAACGCGTGCGAGCAAGTCACGATTGGTTTTGGTTTTACTTCTGATTGGTTGAGAAAGTGGCGCGAGATTTTTTAGCCAATCACAATGCGTTGCAATTCAAAACCAAAGCAATTACGAAATAACTTTTAACACTCAATTAAAAACCGCTCCATTAGTCTCCATGTACTAAGATCAATTTTATGTTTAAGCAAAGCTACTTAGTTAACATTTAGTGCAGTTTTGATAAAAACAAAATACCCATTGCCCTTTTTTCAAACCAGAAACGAAGAGAGTAAAGTATCCCGATGAAAATATCTGAAAATACTCGTTATATAACTTAGTAAATTGTTTAAACAAATAAACTATAAAATTTACCAAAAAATAAAGTTAAAAAATTAATTACGTGCTCATTTAAGTTGAGTAATTTTTGTCTTAAGCCT